>SDVV010030833.1:0-11626 GCA_016164225.1 Gammarus roeselii
ACATTTATCGAAAAAGGGTTTCGAATTTGGCCAGGTAATGTTTTGACGTTGCATCAGTTTATAAAATATATTTGATCATTCGTTGAATTTTGAAGCTCCCTTTAGCATTCTTGAATTACGTCCTTTACGTAAAAAAATAGCATAACCTTGTGCTCTAACTTGAAGCTCATTTGTGAAGGAGTTAAATATGGAGTTATATTTTTCTTCCAGTTTGCACGAGTGTAACTCTTCCCTTCACAAAACAATGTATTAGCAGATGCTTGCCACATTAGTGAAGAAAACATACAATTGTCAAGTTCCTTACGTTTATGAATTACATGAAGCGTTGTTGAAAAACATTCTCTAGCTGTGGTGTGAATATTATATATCAACATCAAAGCCAACAGCTCGCTACTCCTACTCAGTACCATCCATACGAACAAGAGAAATAACCCACACCTAAATTAACTTCGTTTGCTGCACTAACATTACCTTCGTCGGTAAAAGCAATATCAACTTCGTCGGCGATGCAGCAGCAGCAGCGGGACCATCTGCGGCAGGGTCGGCAGCGGCTCCGCAGCGGTTGTTCAGTAACCAGTCCCGGCTTGACATCGCCCTAAGACGGAACACAACCAACAACCTCTCCCGTCCGTCGCTGTATTCCCTCTTTCTCCTCACTTCCCGCTCTCCTTACTTCCGAGGTGGCGCGACTTGCTGTGGGCCTCCGTTAGGTGGAGGTACACGGACCAATATAGAATGTTTTAGGAACGCAGAAATGGTCGTGATGTTGAAAAATGTAGAATTTTTCTGTTAAAAATAGACAGGCGAAGTGATGTTGAAATTAAAGCTGCTTGATTTATTCTTTTTGGACGTCGCAAATGAATGGATACTTATACAAAGTGCATATAATGTGTCATGCTAAATTTGTAGTTACAGGTATAGAGATAACGATCTACAGTGGAGACTAATAAAGTGGTCAGGCAATGTTTGACCTGACCTCGTGGTCAGGTCACATTGCTTGTGCGATAAACGCGATCGCAGTGAACAACCATGAATCAAAGTGACGTTCTCAAAGTGCTCGTGTGGAAAAACTGTGACTAAAGAGCATTTACTTGATCGAATTATATTTTAAAAATAGTTTTGGTCATGGATGTTCCATTGTAATAGGCATTTGAGGCTATCAAATTATTTATTGAAATAAATCTCTTATGCAACTGCTCCAAAAGTCATATATTTATCTCTGATAATCCGATAAGCGAGCAGTGTTTCGGTTTGTCAACAACACACACACAGCGTCTTACAAGTGACGCCGTTACCACCGTAATGTTAAGAGGTGAATGTGTTCGAACCAACTATAGCGACACCTGACGTCAACGCTGACCAACACACCTTTCCAACTCAGGCCCCCTACCGTTAACAAACCGAGGCACGACTGACAGCATCAAACCTAGGCACGACTTACAGCATCAAACCGAGGCATGACTGACAGCATCAAACCGAGGCACCACTGACAGCGACTGACGGCACCAAGCCCACAATGCAAAGTTACATTCGCCAGGAATATCAGCTCATGATGTTTTTTAGGATCAAATAAATGAGTCATTTTTCAAAAGGATGAAGTGTTGTTTGGGAAATTTAGAATTTGTAATCACAGGAGAAAAGTATTTGTTTCTGAGCGTCCGATCAATGTAACTCCACCACAGTGAGAACTGGTGTGACAAACGCAGGGAGGAACTGGACATGTGCTGGGATAACATGTGTCCGCAACATGGGCTGGTTAGAGCAATATGAACTAGGAGCAGCAGGGGCTGGGGCGGCAGGAGCTGGTGGCTACATCATCGGGGGGCAAAATGTGTAAGAGCAATAGGAACTAGGAGCAGCAGATGCTGAGGCGACTGGAGCTGGAGCAACCTTAGCTGGGGCAAGCGAATAAAGGGACAACAAGAGTCGCAGTAACATAACATGGGAGAAATGAGATGGGACAAATTGAGATAGAAGGTCTAACGGGCGATATGCAGGGTAGCAAGAGCCATGTTCCCCTTGTTGTATCAGAATCGTTTGGAATGTGGAATTGCCTTTTATTGATTGATCATTGAGATTTAGATAAACACCCCTTGTGCATTCCTTTTATTCGGTCACAATCGCCGTTCTCGTTCTTGCACATCCTCTTCATCCATTCCCTACACGTTCTTGGATGTAAGATCTTCTAAAACCGTCAGCCAACGGTTCATAGTGTACCTTGTCATTGGATCTCATCTACCCCGGCCACTCGTCATCATTCGCTTCGCCATTCTCTTCATATACTCGACGTGGCTTTGCAGGTTTCAACTCGTAATTGGTAGAAAGATAGAAGCATCATTATTATTTAACCCCGGTAGGGTAGGAAGTAGTGCAGCTGTTCGTACCCATTTTTGTTGTTGTAGACTCGCAGCAGCAGCAGCGACAGCGGCAGCAAGACTGAGAGGGAGAGTGAATGTTCCTCCTCCTCAAAAAGCACTTCTAATAATAAACTATGACCACCAGGGCCAGCTCTGAATGGGAGCCCTCCCTTCAACCTACCCTCCGCTTGCTCAGAAGAGCCTGTTTCCTCCATCTATTCTACAATTTATTACTTCCCATCCGTTTGCGTGGCCTCCAAGCACAACACATCGGACACATTCTCAACGACAAATCGAGTTCTTACTCTTTACAAACACACACGCATTAAAGCACACTGACCCCATCCTCCAAATTATAAACGACACTATACTCTTATCGCTGGCAAACAACACCGCTCGTTCACTGTGCTATTTAGAATTTCTGGATTAAATGCTCCTCTCTAAAAAAACTTATCAACCTTGTGAATAGAATGCTCAGGGAGTGAAAGGTCAGCTTTATTGGTGGCGCGACGGGCTTATGCAAGACCACTAACAGAACCGGCCTGCGACGGCCTCGGCTCATGCCACGCAGGTTGGGGCTCATGCCACGCGGGCTGGGGCTCATGCCACGTGGTCTGGGGCTCATGCTACGCAGGCTGGGGCTCATGCCACGCGAGCTGGGGCTCATGCCAAGCAGACTGGGGCTCTAGCCACGCAGGCTGGGGCTCATGCCACGCGGTCTGGAGCTCATGCCACGCGAGCATAGGCTCATGCCACAAGTATTGGGGTCCATGCAGCTTAGACTGAGGCTCGTGCCATGCGTGTTGGGACTCGTGCCGCGCAGGTTTGGCGGCTCTTGCCACACATGCTAGAGCTCATTCAACGCAGGTTGAGGATCATGCCATAGGGGCTCGCGCTCATGCCATGCAGGCAGAAGGCATACAACGCAGCATTGGGTTCATGTCACATGTTATGGCTTATGCCACGGAGGCGCTTGTGCCACATAAGCTAGGACCTGTGCCACGCTGACTGAGGTTTATGCTCCATGAGCAGTGGCTCGTGCCACGCGGCACGAGCCACTGCCTAACAGGCTACCAGGATACAACGTGGCTGACTCAATGCCACACTAGTTTTAACTTATGATGTCATTATGACTAGGGTTATTGGTTAATACCAAGTAGCCTAGCTTCATGTAGAGGCAGCTTGAGCTCATTTCAATGCCGCACTTGTCAATGTGATGGCAGTTGTTTCCTCGTTGAGAGAGGTTGAGGCTGTGGTTAAAAGGGTTAGTCAAAGGATTAGTCTTCTTACCACAGTTTGAAATATTTCCAGTGTGGGTAAGGTTCGTTCCTCGCTGATATAGGTTCAAACCACAGTTGTTTGAGTTCACGTCAGCTACTTGGGATCATGCCACTATGCTGAGGAGATAGTCTGTATTGGAATTA
Organism: Gammarus roeselii; assembly: GCA_016164225.1. Classification (NCBI taxonomy): domain Eukaryota; kingdom Metazoa; phylum Arthropoda; class Malacostraca; order Amphipoda; family Gammaridae; genus Gammarus; species Gammarus roeselii. The sequence continues at coordinate 3,782 of SDVV010030833.1, forward strand.
TCACTCCTACTTCGATGGAATGATCACACATACTTCCCCCTAATCCCTGCTCTGGCTGCAGGGATTCGCGGAGTGCCTACGGTTTTTGGGCTCATGTGGCGGTGGCTATTACTCATAACCTCTTCGCTGAGTACTAGATTGCAGAATTAGTGTTTTCATAACATGTTGGGGTCATGTCCCGCAGGACCCAGGTGGCGGTCATCAGATGCAGATGGCTATTTAGTGGTGGACGCTGCCTCATGCCATCATAGTTGAAGATCAATTTAGAAGTAAATGAAATCTTTTTAGGACGGTTAGTAGTTACAGCAAGAGAATTGAAGATAATCCCACAATGGTGAGGCATCACGTCAGAAGGGCTGCAGGTCACGTTTGTATTGATAAGGAACGCGTCAGGATTGCTAAAATCACGTCAGGAGGGCTAGGAATCACGGCAGGATGGATATAGATCACGTCGAAATGATTAGAGATCACGCCAGGATGGTTAATGATCACGTCAGGATGGTTAGGGATCACGTCAGGAAGGTTAGGGATCACGTCAGGATGGCTAGGGATCACGGCAGGACGGTGAGGGATCACGTCAGAATGGCTAGGGATCACGGCAGTATGGATACAGATTACGCCGAAATGATTAGAGATCACGTCAGGATGGTTAGGAATCACGTCAGGATGGTTAGGGATCACGTCAGGATGGTTAGGGATCACGTCAGGATGGTGAGGGATCACGTCAGGATGGTTAGGGAGCACGTCACAAGGGTTAGAGGTCGCGTACGGATAGGGTTAGATCTTGTCAGGATGGCTAGAAGTCACTCCAGGATGATTACGGCTAAAGATCTCATCAGGATGGGTAGGAATAATATCATGATGGTTAGGAATCACGTCAGGGCGGTTATAGGTCATGTAAGGATGGTTAGGGATCTCGTCAGGATGATTAGGAATCACGTCAGGATGGGTACAGTTCACGTCAGGGTATACACGGATCACAGCCGGATGGTTACCATCAGGATGGTTAGAGGCCACGTATAGATGGTTAGAGATCCCATGTGGATGGGTACAGTTCATGTCAGGATATATACAAGTCACAACAGGATGGTTGCCATTAGGATGGTTAGAGGTCACGTACAGATGGGTAGAGATCACGTCAGGATGGGTACAGTTCACGTCAAGATATATACAAATCACAACAGGATGGTTACGTCTCGCATTACTCTCCCGTCCTACCCTGCAAGGGCTCGTACCGCATTCTCGTGTTCTCGCTTCGTATGAGTTGGAACTTTCATCTACCGCTCGTACAGAGTGTGATCCACGGCTTGTTGTATCATACGCCACTCAGTGGTGGAATCAGTCCACGTAGGCCTGATCTCATTCATCAATAGTGTTGAGCTTGTGTCGTGTGTCACATGACCATGGGGAACTTTGTCCACTCATCTACAGAGGACTAGTCGGGGCACTCAGGGACGGAAGTTCATCAAAAGCGGACCTATAGGTTAGGCTCCACCCACTGACATTCATTTCATTTGATTCGTACTACAGACTCGCAGCACTTGTTCGGAGACAAGTTTTGCTTGAATTGTCTTGCGTAGTAGAGTGGGCCTATTTTTGCTAGCCTTAAATATTCCTACAGACTTCGGGACAAAAGGGGAAGAGGGTTAGAGGGTTCTGGTTCTATAGCGAGTGGCACGGATGGGGAAGAGTGTTAGAGGGTTCTGATTCTACAGACAGCGGGACGAAAGGGGAAGAGTGTTAGAGGGTTTTGGTTCTATAGCGAATGGGACGGAGGGGGAAGAGTGTTAGAGGGTTCTGATTCTACAGACAGCGGGACGGAAGGGGAAGAGTGTTAGAGGGTTCTGGTTCTATAGCGAGTAAGACGGAGGGGGAAGAGTGTTAGAGGGTTCTGATTCTACAGACAGCGGGACGGAAGGGAAGAGTGTTAGAGGGCTCTGGTTCTATTGGGAGCCTAAATTCTGACAACCTTTACCATTGTAACTGACATTTTATTTGCAAAAACGTTGTACAAAATTTGACTTGAGAACTTGAAACGAAAATGGATTATAAAGTTACTTGTCCACTTTAATAATTGCACTAATTACAAACAAATCGATGCGGTCGTCATGTTGTTTCAGGAACTGTTCATAATTGTTCATCCTGAATTGTGCATATCGGGACATATGGCATGGATTAAGCACCTCGAGGATTTTGGTATTCAATATGTTTTTTTACAGACAAATACTTTGTTAGATGTTTTTGGAAAGTTACTTGAGTGAAATAAACCTTGAAGGCTCAAAGTAAACAATGCCGAAGCAATGTTGGCTAATATATTGTGTTAATGCCGAAGCAATTGTGTTAAGGCCGAAGCAATTGTGTTAATGCCGAAGCAATTGTGTAAATGCCGAAGTAATTGTGTTAAGGTCGAGGCAATTGTGTCAATGCCGAAGCAATGTTTGCTGGTATATTGTGTTAACTCATATATGAATTGCGCCAAAACTTTACGTTCGATCCCACGCTCACTTGTTATTAATTTGTCTCAAAGGTACAAGTTATTCTAAATTTACATAGTAAATTAATGTTTTTTAGACGAAGTAGGTATTCGTAATTAGGAGATAAAATTACATCACATGAACATGACGATCCAAAAATGTTTAACAGTTGATTTTCCTTGAGCGAAGCTAAAATTGAACACTGCTGAAATTTGTTCAGTAGATTTAGGCAGAGTACTGGAAGTAGCCTCGCCCAACTTCTCCATTGCTCCAGTTGGGCGTCAGCTTCACTCCTTGCCAGCATGGACGTCTTCAAAATGGATCAAAGCCTGGGCGGGCTTGGATCCTCGGTGGCCGGAGTCAAAGTCTCCAACACTGAAGTTACCTTCGACACAAACACAGATTTCAACCTTTCCTTCTTCGATTCTTCGACACCACCGCCTTCGGTTTCTAAGAAGGAGCCAGACTTCTTGAACGAACGCGACGCCGAAGGCCTTTTCGAGTCGATGACTTCCGAATCCCTGTTCTCACCTGTTTCCATAAAGAAGGAAGACATCGGCGGAGAGCACTGCGTCAGTCAGGACGGGAATGTCTCCATGTTCGACCCGATGACTTCGGCCGGGGAATTTGGATCTTCGCCCTTCACGAGCGAAGAGTCCAAGTACACTTCCTTTTCGGACGCTGCGGTGCCAGTAGGACTCCAGCAAACACCCTCTAGTCCCCTCCAGACCTTGAGTCCACGGAGGGAAGGACAAGGGTCAAGAGGGTCTCAGCATCACAACAAGCTGCCTATCATCATCAAGTCGGGTGAGTGCTCTAAGCTAGTGCCAAGTATAGAGGTAAAGGCCGTGTGGGGCAACTTACTGAATCTAGAAATTTTATCCAATTACTTTGCCAAAAAGTTTTTTAAAATACATGAAAAACTATCTATAAAATTTAGAAACTTCAGTATCGTGCCGCCAACTGGGTGCAGGCTACATGGTATAAAGGCAGTTGCTCCCTGAAGAGCTTGGCCTTGATCACCTGATACCTTGATCACTTAGTAGCTTCTGCCGATTTTTTTTTCGTAAATAGAATAGCCAAGATGACCTGATGTTCTGATCACCTGGTATAGTTACTACTGAGGTGCGGCAACAAAAAAAATACGACTGAAATTTAGGTTTACCAAACATTCTGAACAATAATTTGTTGCTACTTATTCACACGCAGCGGAAATAAGGTACATACAGTAGAATCCTGAAGAAGACTAATCCAGATTTAGGCCCGTTAAAATTTTCAAATTAGGTTAAATTTCGCGTGAAAAAGTATCGTTTGTTTCCCTAGAAAATGGAAAAAAAATCATCCGCCACGTACCTACCTGAATAACTTGGCGACATGATGTACCACTCTCAAACGTCTCAGTGACCTCTTCAGAGCATTTGTATGTCTGACCGCTATATGTCATTAATGATGTCGCGCTGATGGGTTCAAACGAACTTGCGTTCACTGAGGCCATAACACGAGTCAGAACAGCTTTAAGAGCTTTCATTCTCTTTCACTAGATGTTAAGGAGATGCGGTATTCGTGATACAACTTTTATTATTTATTTTATGTGCTACAGTAATAAATACAATGTGGCAACCAACTAAGCCTGGCTGGTGGGAACGCTAGTTGCCGTGTCCTCTTAAAAAATAATTTTTAAAATATTGTACACAGTCGGATCACAAACATGGTGCCTCCTTGACACCTTTAGGACTAAAATTCAATCAGTTGAAGATGTTGTGACTCATTTTAGGACAAAAACGATAGAAAATAAGAGAAATAGTGTACGACCTCCGGCTCTGAAGACATTGAATCCATATTGCGGTCACACTTGCCAAGCCTCTATATATCTATGAAAGACTGCTTGATGTCAAGTAATCTGCGTTTGCCTTTTTAAATCAACGCATATCAAGAGAAGTCTATTGCTCATTTAATGGTGTCTGAAGGACAGTAAGCCCTTCACTGTCAATATTCCACTGTAGTCTATGTTTATTTTTTTGGCTTCGTCGGGTCGGATGATGCTAGGCAGCATATTGTTGTCATTCAAAATTATTTGTTTCAGGGAAAATGTTGATGACAGAAGCAATTGATTCTGTTCACTTCGACAGAACAACGTGCTTTATTGATTGTAGAAAAAAGCACGGATATCAGAATGAAGCTCCGTGTTCTAATGCTGTTCATCAGAATGATGCTGCGTGTTCTAATGATGTTCATCAGAATGATGCTGCGTGTTTGAATGCTGTTCATCAGAATGATGCTGCGTGTTCCAATGATGTTCGTCAGAATGATGCTGTGTGTTCTAATGATGTTCATCAGAATGATGCTGCGTGTTTTAATGCTGTTCATCAGAATGATGCTGCGTGTTCTAATGATGTTCGTCAGAATGATGCTGCGTGTTCTAATAATGTTCATCAGAATGGTGCTACGTGTTCTAATTGTGTTCATTAGAGTGATGCTACGTGTTCTAATGATGTTCGTCGGAATGATGATATGTGTTCTAATGATGTTCATCAGAATGATGCTACGTGTTCTAATTGTGTTCATTAGAGTGATGCTACGTGTTCTAATGATGTTCGTCAGAATGATGATATGCGTTCTAATGATGTTCATCAGAATGATGCTACGTGTTCTAATGATGTTCGTCAGAATGATACTACGTGTTCTAATGATGTTCGTCAGAATGATGCTACGTGTTGATACGTGTTCTAATGATGTTCGTCAGATTGAAACATCAGAATGATGCTGCGTGTTTTATTGACGTTCATCAAAATATTGATGCATGTTCTAATGATGTTTTCATCAGAATGATGCTTTGTTCTAATGATGTTCGTCAGAATGATACTACGTGTTCTAATGATGTTCGTCAGAATGATACTACGTGTTCTAATGATGTTCGTCAGAATGATGATGCGTGTTCTAATGATGTTCGTCAGAATGATGATGCGTGTTCGAATGATGTTCGTCAGAATGATGCTGCGTGTTCTAATGATGTTCGTTAGAATGATGCTGCGTGTTTTGGTGATGTTCGTCAGAATAATGCTGCGTGTTCTAATTATGTTCGTCAGAATGATGCTGCGTGTTTTAGTGATGTTCGTCAGAATGATGCTGCGTGTTCTAATAATGTTCGTCAGAATGATGCGGCGTGTTGTGATGATGTTCGTCAGAATGATGCTGCGTGTTCTAATGATGTTCGTCAGAATGATGATGCGTGTTCTAATGATGTTCGTCAGAATGATGATGCGTGTTCTAATGATGTTCGTCAGAATGATGCTTCGTGTTCTAATGATGTTCGTCAGAATGATTATTCGTGTTCTAATGATGTTCGTCAGAATGATGATGCGTATTCTGATGATGCTCATAGACTCAATGTCTACGTATATCATCATTGATCGAATAATTAATATTTCTAACGCAGCCTAGAGATGGGAAGGAAAGATGTTTGAACTACCGTGATGTTCGTCTTGTTAATCTCATTATTTAGTTGTTAAGTCAACTACTAGTATTGCTGGGCGGGTGTGCAGCAACACTTTCGGGGGTGTTGCATGCAATCAACATTCTGAAACTGTATTGTACCTGGGAATATAATTATTTTTTGCACAGGTGAATCCTACGATTCTCAACAAAACAACTGAATGCAGTCAAACACTGTCGGTCCAATCAGTCAAACATGTCGGCCCGCTCAGTCAAACATGTCGACCCGCTCAGTCAAATATGCCGGTCCGATCAGTGAAACATGTCAGTCCGTTTTGTCAAACACTGTTGGCACGTTTCATCAAGCACTGCCGGCCCGTTTTGTGAACACCGTTGGCGCGATCCCTCTGAATCTCAAACAATGTCGTCCATTTATTCGAAAACTGTCGACCCTTTACCTCGAATACTGACGAATTATCCACTCAAACATAGTCAGCCTGATCCATTAAACACTAGCACAGTCGACCAGTTTGTAGTTAGAGCAGACATTGGTTCCTTTTCCATCTAGAAAACTGATACAGATTCTAGGCCAAACCCCCCACGAAGGAGGGCGGTCGACGGCATAACGCGCCTCACACAACTCTCATACATTCACACTAAAACAAACTTAGGCTGAAGTCAGTGCCAGCAGCAGGGTCCAACAGTGAACTGGCTTATCCTTGCCGCGTTATAGAGACCGCCCTCTTCCCTCCCCCACGGATGACCATGCCGATTCTCAACCCAACGGCAATCGCGGGAAAGCACATCAGAGCAGAGTCAAAACCCATTCATTCACAACCATCCTCCTGTCACGCCTTTTCATTGCACACTCTCTTGCTACCTCCACACTTGCTTCTCCTTCTTATCGCATGCTCCACGCCATCCACCCACCCGAACTGTGGTCTACTTCGAGGCCTGCTTCCCCTCACCTCCTCGTCCATCGCCATGTTTACCAACCTCACATCATCCATCCTCACCATGTGCCCGAATCAAGTGGGAGGGGTTACAGCCTCCAAGCCGACAGTAGAACTTGGGACTTTAGTCCTAATATGTTGTGACTCATGTCACCCTACTCGAGAATATTACCGTACTATGTTACTACCTAAGTTGCAGATGCTAAAGGATAGTACTTTATTAGGTGATGACTTGAGCCACAGCTGCTAGTGTATGTTACGAAAATTTGTTATAATTTTGATCAAAGTAGCTCAAAGATATCACCATGCTAAGTTATCGCAGTTACTTATTCCCCACATTATTTTTGTGCTTATTATTGTACCTGAAAAAGAGCCGCCGATGAGAGCAATATTTTACCCTTTCTAATACAGTAAATACAAATAAAAATAGGAAGATGAAATAAAGCAAATGCAGTCGAACCAAGAAGTATTAATTGAACTTTTTGTAACCCAAACCAGAAAAACTAAGAGAATACAGCGGCTAAAAACATGTAACTCGACATCAGCCCGAACCAAAATCCGACACGTTAGTAATTATCGTAGAAACAACCCAACCATCTCTACCAGCAGTTACATAGTAAAAATGCTAACAGCAATACCTGTTTTACAACAACAGCAGCTGAGTTACAACAACAGCAACTTGATCAGTTGGTGTCAGTTAAACATCTGTGGTTTGCCCGCTAGCACAGGGCACAGCAACTCCATCCAACGGGCTGTTCAGGAAGCACTGCTGCATAGCTGCTGCCTCTTGCTGTTGCTCTTCCTACGTTGGTGCTGTTGCGGTATCCGAGGTACAGTTAAGTACCGCATGCGATCGACGACGGAAGGATCATCGAAGAACATGCAAAGACTAAATTCATTTTTCCACTGCAATCTTCTACTCGGAACTGTCTGTACATTATTACATCACGATATAGACTTAAAACACACACGCATTGTATGTATAT
>SDVV010030834.1:0-11626 GCA_016164225.1 Gammarus roeselii
TATATGTATATGTATATAAACATATATATCTATTGATGTAAACACACCCGTGTGTTCCAAAACAAGCCGCCGTGCTTAAGCAGCCACCTACGAATCATGAATTTATGTATCATTATTTAGTTTCAGAGACAAAAAATTACACAATACTTTGCATCATCAATCGTGTCATATAGGTTACTTAAAGTTCAACTAGAGAGTTTTTTTCCTCATCATGGTAAAAAAAATGTTATATACACATGGTAATAGTGAATAAAAATCTTTATTTTTATTCTCTTTTATTCTTTTATTTATTTTTTGCCAAGCAAAAAATGTATAAAAGGAATAAATGGCATGTGATTTCACCAATAATCTGGCTTCATCGGTGCAATTACCACACTTCATCATACCTTTGTGAGGGTAATAAGCAGAACCACCAGCCCGTAGAACAGGTGCCTAATGTGAGAGAGCCTCGGGGCGCTGTCATGGCGTCGCTGCAGGGACCTGAACAACGGGAAGGAAGGAAGATTGGGAGGATTACGTTCAAGTTTGTCGAACTTGGACATGACGTGTTATCCAGGAAATAACGCCACCTTAACCAGGATAGTCTTCAAATTACAATTATCGATAAAAGTGTTGTAGTAACTCCAATCCTGTTGTTTGAGGCTGTTAATACTGGAATTCTATACAAATGTTCAGGAATATAACTCCTAATCATCTTATAGACAATGAAAACTTTTTCACAGGCCTAGTTTCATCACAATACTGTTGGACGCATTATTCAACGTGTTTCTATTCGATTTGCGTGAGACAACAATGTCTTGCCTGATAAAAATCATAAATGGAATACGAAAGCAACAATAACCGACAAAAGTTTGATTGAGATGTTAATGATTTATGCAGGCCGAAAATGTTATATTCCAAATCTAAATTTACTACTTTAATAAGAAAAGACAGTGATCAGGCATTTTAGCATTGGTTTGTGAGGAGCGGCGGCGAGTAGTAAGAGTGCTCTGTGGTTGTGCTGTAGATGATCGAATCCTGTTGGCACAGATCGCACTGTAATGCCCCACTTCACGCGATGAAGGAAGCGTGTATGGATGTGAATGCATCCCATTGAATGAACTGGAAGGGTGTGATTATGTTACCACTGAAGGCCCCATGGGGCATGTCCGCGAAGATCAAAGTTGCTTAGACCAGCCCGATAGCAGGCAATCGTTCAGGACTATCGTAAGAAAGATATTTCAGTACGGCGATAACCAACACTTCTGACATGAAACAAACACATTACAAACTATGATTGGTTTCGGGTAAACTAGCATAAAATACGTATGGTTAGTTTGGTTTGGCCAGGTTAGACTGGTTAGCTAGAACAGGTTTGGTTAGATTGACTTAAGTTGAGTTATTAGCTGGTTTGGTGAAGCAATGTTTACCCTACTAGCATCGAATCCCCCTGCGAAACATTTAGCTGCTCTGCCAGTCGTGATCACTTATTGTGTATTTCTACCGACAGCGTGAGAGTTACGAGTGCTTTCGATCCTGTCAGGGTGGTCACTGATACTATGCACATGTCTACAGAGACGCAAATCTTTGGAAAGGTTTCCAGTCATCAGATTGCACGTGTTGCGGAAGAACGAGTTTTTTCTCAAATGATACTGAGGAAATTCGCTTTCTGCATGAATGTCTCAACTCTAAAGTTGAAATATTTGCGGGCGGTAAATAGGCTTAATCTTCAAATTCATACCGGGGAAAGTTATTTCCAGTTTTCTGTAAGCCTTACATTGACAATCAATGTTATTTCGCTACGGTACACGTTCGTTACTCGACCATTCATTATCGTGTACCTTATTGAGCTGAATTTATTTGAGGTTGAAAAGGCAGAACAACTGCGCCGGGGTTCATTTTCGTGATCTCCGGAATGGCAGGTTCACTGAAGTCTTAGCTTTTTCGGAGCACGTGCTTAACCGAATGGAACAGCAAAGTTTATTGTTTTGATATGTGGGAATATTTTTTTGGGGCAGCCCCATTTTTTGGTCGTAGAGCTCTGCCGCACATGGTTGTGTCTGTGATCGACGCAGAGAGGGTCGGATAAATATTTGGCTATGAGATCCTCTTGGTGAGGCGTTCCTGTTACAACGCTGTTTACGTTCACAAAAAAATAACGCTGTTTTTTTATCGCCTACAATTGACGCTCACGTACACTACCCCTGATTTGTTTGCTCAAAGTCCCGCACCGGTGCATGCTAACATTATAGTTTTTCAGTAATAATAAAGAGTTTAGAGACACGACGGCGATTCTACGTAGAAACGGGATTTCCACCCTACCGTGGAGTAGAGTTGTTCATTTTTATTTAGTAAGTTTTTCATGGTTGCAAGGCCATCAGTTATGAAATAATAAGTCGGAATAGATTTTCGAGTTCCCAAGAATTTGAGGCTGTAAGGAAGCAAAAGAAAGGACAAAAACAGTGCTATTTTTTCGTGCACGACGACGGAGAAAGTGGGTTAGTTGGTTTACCACGTTTATTGTATCACCTCCTGAGATCTTCCATGTCAACATTCATTGTTCATATAGTTCCTTCACGATGTTGGAAGACTCGCTGATAAGTCAATTACAGTCATTATTTATCAACAGGCGAGATTTAAATATTTAAAAAAATGTATCTTATAACGACTCACTCCAATCCAAAGTCCAACCAGATGACTCCAGACCATGTTAAGATGAATCGCTAGTCAAAAAGCATCGTATGCCCTCAATTTCTTTTTTTTTTCCTCCATTAACTACACACACTCACGGCCTACGCCTTTCTTACCGTTACCCAATACCAAGTGAGCAGATTATATACAGTCACGGCATACGCCTCCCCTACCGACGTCCGTTTACGAGTCAGTCAGCCATACACACTCTCGGCCTACGCCTCTCCTTACGACACCCAATCAGGAGACAGCCACACTCACGCCCTACCCAACACCTGCAACCCCGCGCACATTACATGCCTTGCCAAAACACCCGCTGCCCTCACAACTCCCACGATAGCGACCGTTGCTTTTTCAGGCGATGCGATCCAACACAGAAGCAGCCCGCTAGGCTAATCATTTGTTGTCAAACGCGCGCACGCCCGGAGCTCCTTTCTTCACTCAGTCCAGCCCCATCAAACGATCCTACCTCTTATGAAATATAATACTACACTTGCCTACCCGACAGGCAAACCACCTTCTCAGGTTCACTCGTTTCAAACCATTATTCCCGTACTCCAATCCACGGCCCAGTTGACGAAAGCATTTGCACTGCGACTCTTTGTCCTTCCACTCGCTCGCATCGCGGCCCATCCGATTATTCGCCTTGCACCATAACCCCTATTATCATTAATGCAACTGGAAACCAAACTAAACCATATGCTTACTAACATACCCAATCCCCGTTGCTCGTGTCACTGCACACCAAACTAAACCCCATGCGTCACTCTGGGCGCTATCGGCTATTGATAAAACGTCACTCCAAGCTACAATGTTTCAACCCATCTCTTTGTTTTACTCCTCACCTTTAAAGGGGTACATCAAACAGTACATTGACCCCACAGCCCACGCTTCAATCTTCGTTCATGTCGTAATTTTCTTAAGAATAATATTTGCTATACACAAACCCACGCTTTACCCGTTGCCTCAACCATAACACACTCAACTAAACATATTGCCCCAGCTTAACGATGAACCCTCTGTCTCTCCCGGGGTATACCAAACAAACTCCCATTGCCTCAACACTCTACTAATCATCCAGCAAATGACCCTTATTCTGTGGTCCATCCTTTGCACAAACGAATCACTCAATCACAAAGCATCTAACATCATGGAACGGCCCTATTATTTGTCAGCCTCTTTTTAATCATGAGAAATCGCTCCTAACAGAATCAAATATAGATAAAAATATAATCACGCTTTCACCGTATACCCTACGTTTACACCCTTATCAACGGCTTTCACTGGCAACATGGCCAAGCAATGGCATCACATGACATAGCACAAATACCTCAAAATAGTATGCCCTCATCTCAGATCGATCATCATTCTAGACAGATTATTTAACGCAAAGTGCCAATGCAAGCATTACTGACTTTGCTCCCAGTTTCCAAATCCTGGTATGTTTATTCAAATGGACATCGACCCACACGTGACATGACTGCAAAATTCCCAATACTAGAGGACATGTCTGGGGTAACCCATTTAAGGTCAAGCCCCCGTCATCAGACTGATGTATACTCAAAGACAACGATACAGCTTTCAGGATTCACCAACCAATACGAAGTGTACAAGCACGAACATTGGTAAATGCCCTATAGTATGACCATGTGAGAATTAGTACGGTCCTAAGTAATCTTAAACTGCAGTTTAAATAAGTCGTAAGCTACAGTTTAAAGAAACCTCGCCTTGGGGTAACGTTACAAGTGGCGTGCCTCAAGGATCCGTGTTATGTCCAGTTCTCATCATAATATTCATAAACGATCTCGATAGGAACCTGTTTTCGAATATTAATAAGTTTGCAAACGATACTAAGACAGTTGGAAATGCGCAGACCGAGCTTGAGTGTCAGCAGATCCATTTAGACTAAAACAAAACTGTTGATTCGTCAGAAAAATTGTAAACTAAATTTAATGCGCAGAAATGTAATGTATGCACATAAGTTCTCATAACCTCAAGAACTAAATACTCTATGTCCAAAAATAAACTGATTCCTGTCACCGAAGAGAGAGATTTAGGTGTCATCATCAGTAACGACTTAAAAAAACAGCAAGCAATGTAATGGTGCTGCCAAAAACGGCAAACAAGAGGCTAGGTATGATATCATTGTACTATCTCGTCATAGAACCGACAAAGTATTCATGAGTTATTTGATGCATTTGTTAGACCGCATCTCCAGTATTCCGTTCAAAACTGGTCTCCATGCCATAGTAATGATCGAGGTGAGGAAGATTATGAAGGGTAAGGAAAACTTCGACCGAGCGAGTCTTTTCATTCCTATAGGAATAATGGATAATAAAACGTTGGGTCGACGTTTCTCATTCGCCACCACACGTAATTTCTTCATGTTTAGAGTTGTCGAAGAATGGAACGAATGGCTAGTGAAGGTTGTAAACAGCAATACAATCGAAACGGTTAAGTCACAGCTTGATAAATCCAACATGAATCGCCGCTAAATAGCAGAACCGTTCCATTTCTTGATGTTTTAAAAACAAAAATGACACATATAGCGCTCCTAGACGTTCAACCTCAGAACTAATAATCTTTCAATTAAAAGTCAACCTAGTTTGAGCCATAATACCTGTTGCTGTCTTCTTACACTTGTAAACACATTCTTGATTTATAAACACATCGACTTCTTGATTTATGCAGCTGAAAAGAAACTTCATAAACGCATGTAAAAGTACACAGCTTTCTTACAATTGAATAAGAAAGTTATATCTGCATGGCATGCATGGCCTTGACGACCTAAGCCTACAGCACTGATTCGTGATCTGGGTTTTGATATTATTGTTATATAAGAATTCAACTTTAGTACAGCAAGATGAAATTATACTACAAGTCAGGAGAATGTGAATCACTGTTGGGCAAGACACTCAACATTCATTCACTAAAATATAGCCATTACAGCGCACTTCTGCCACTGAAGTTTTTGATACATCGTACCTTATCATTCGAAGTTCAGCATCAATCAATTCACTGCTTTGTACTGTAATGTAATCAGCCCATTGTTCAGAAATTTGATAGAAAGATATAATTTACAATGTATTTTCTTAGTAATATTAGTAAGAAATAAAATGAAGCATATTTCTGGTCACACCATCCTTGAAGCAAGACAGGACTAATTTACTTAAGGAAGCCATGCACATATTCTATGTCATTTTAATGCAGGTTTGCAATGCGGGACCTTATCCAGAATTGAGGTTCAATCACGCGAGCCGAGAGTCACAACCACCGCCGCACTTCTCATCCCCTCAAAATCGGGAGTGGTAAGAACGCTGACCAAAACCTGAAGAAGGAAGTCAGCCAGACATTGCCAGAAGCTTCAACTCGCCAGTACAAGTAAACAATTCAAATCAAAAAACGGGAAAAAAAATACACTGTGGGCTACCCTTGCTCAGATAATTTAAATATAGACAACACCTACCAAAGATAGATCCTACTACCAAGGGCTTGTAAATAATTTCGAAACGGCCACTCTGCCAACGCTCGAGCAGAGTACCAGTCGCCTGCACTCATGCAAACACTCTACCCACTCACGTCATCGACAAAATTCGTCTGGTTAGAACGCACATGCTCTAGTACTTCAATATTTAACTTTATTCCAAATATGCGTACACATGATGGATCCCAACAAATAATTAATATAACCCGATTTTAACATGCTTTCTTGTGTCTGACTGACTCACAACTTGAAGACACCAATAAGGCCGGGCAAGCCACGTGCAACCCACCAGGACCAGTGATGATCAAAATCCATACGCATGTCAGTGCCTTTTACCTGTGGTTTCCAGGTATTCACTCGAGCAGTAACTTTCCTGCAATTCAGAGTGTGCTTCAACATTTGGTTGAATTTAATAATAAAATCCTTTAATTTTTTCAGGTCTTTCTCGTTGCGATAACTTGACTTTCCTTCTGGACATATTTCCGTGTAGTACATTTTAACCAGCATTGTTTTTCTTAGTTTTCCCTTCTTGAACGTAAATATCAAATACCTATTGTCTATGTTAAAGTGATATTTCAGTGTCGAAAGAAATATTGCCCAACAACAATCGATAACCTTTACAATACGAAGCACCAGTATTTGCCACTACACAGAGGATTCATCTGACAGCGGCCATAGGAGTCAAAACATCACTGCATTAAGCATGATGGTCGGTCACAACATCACCACTAACCGCTTCACCATCCACGGTAGCAAAGCAATGTGACACAATGGCACACAGGCACCCTGCAAGCCGCGTGACATGGGAAGGAACCCTCGGTCAAAGGACAAGATCCATATACAGAAGGGACTAAAAATTACGATGAACATATTGTCTAAAATGGATCAGATGAGTGGCACGTTAACACAGGAAGGTTCCGATATAGCCACTCAGGGCTATCCTAGTGTGGATAACAACTTTATTAGGATTAATGGATACCAAGTGTTTAGAAAAAAACGAGGGCAAAGTAAGCGAATTGTGTATATTCATTGCAAATCGGTGTGAGACAAGAAGAATGAATACGTGTATAGATGAAGACTTAGTCGATGATGTTTGGATGGTCGTTCAAACAAAGGAAACATCCGCTATTGTCTGAGCTATTTACAGACAACCCACTGGCAGTAACCAATCGCGTAAACACCTAGAATTTAGAATCAAAACAGCAGCCAACCTGACAAAAAATCCCGCTTGAGGAGATTTCAATGTCGTTCAAATGAAATTCAATCAATAATTAGGAGATTAAAACTTGAGCAACTCAGTGTGACACCAGCCAGACTCACATGGGACGGTAGGTGCTTACTGCTAGATCTGTCCTATCATCTTTTGAAAGTGCAAGTTTCCTCCGCCCAGTGGCTCACCACGAAGAAGTAAAGTGCGTGATTACAGTGCGGAGAGAAAAGCGAAAGCCAATCCCCCTGACATACAAAACAGAGTATGGTTACTGTAAAGTGTACAGAACCAGAACAATCGTAAAGAGTTCCTCTGTTTAACAACCGTAGTTCCCCTCTGTAAATATTTGATCCTCTACGTTGCATAAAAAATTGTAGAAGTTCGTTACTCCGATAGCTATGAGGAATTGAATGCTTACCAGTCAGTTGAAACCCTCCCGAACTGAATCAAGAAATGAACAGCCTAGCCAATCTAAAGTAGCCTTTGTAGCTGACTCTGGTATTAACTCGACAAATGACGTGCATGTAGCTAATCAATTGCAAAAGTCGTGCAGATCGTAACGACAACAGTTGCAACAGTTGTTGCTGACCAAATGAAAAAGTCGTGCAGACCATAACGACAACAGCAGCAGAAATGTTGACAGCCAAATACAAAGAAATATCCACACCTTTCTGAATTAGAGAACACAAAAATTCACCCAAAGCAGACCCGAAATCTCTTCGGAACCATCGTGCCCCAAAATCAATTGAAAAATCGACCATGTACAGAAACCGAGATGAAATAGCTGAAACCATCAATGATTCTTCGACAAAGTTGAAACCAAACATATGATGAAATGATGTGAGAACATAGTAAATATCTTAAATGAGACCTGGGAAAGGGAAGCGCCAACTGGACACGCGCCACCGCTCTTTAATAATTTATCGCCTACGCAAGAAATATGGTCACCCAAGACAGAAAGCCGAGCAGAAATTGGCTCGGCTATTTAATCGCCTGAAAACGAATACTCCTTTTGGGGTAGCTCTGCAGTACCTAGGAGACGGGTAAGAAATAATACTGCGATACATCCTGACACTCATCAAAATACCCATTGCAACGTACTCCATTCGTCAAAATTTACTTCAGCTTCATTAGAGCAATCATCAACCAAGAAGGAAATAATGATTCCTCAAATCTTACACTCATTAGTCAGATTTTTCAACCTGCTACCTTCAAGATCATGGACAAAATAATTCACGTCAACTACCTTTTCTCAAATTTTCTCATTTAAGACATCTACAAAATTATGCACTTATCAAAATCTTTGAATTCATCAGAGAGCAATTGATCATAACTGTCTTTCATTACTAGTCCTGTTGGACTTCTCTAAAGCATTTGATAATAAACACCCTCCTTCGTCACATTGATGACCGAAGCTACCTCAGTGACCGATCCTAATCTGTTATGATAAGCAGAAAGGTGGTATTTTCTACGAAAACTGTGAAAGCTTGATGCCCTACAGCGTTTCTTCCTGTTTGTGGATGACATTAGTTGTAGAAGTCCTGTTAACTAATCAAATTTAGCAATTGCTGTTCATTTGACAAGAAAATCAATTATAAGATATGAAGGAAGAGGTTGTGAAAGCAACGCTGACTCCCTTACATAACTGGAATACTTCAGATGGGTTAAAAGTATGTGCGTATAAAACCAAGTGAAATGATCCTGAGATAAAAAGCAAATACATCTTGAGTAACCGACAATTTCTTTGATGACTGTTCGAACACAATAATAACTCTTCGTAACAACTTAAAAAGTCTGGAAGTTTCGGCCTGATCGCAGTATGACCTTCAAGCACTTGTGGAAAATATCTGCTCCAATTTGAACAACTTCATTTTGAATCGAGGCTTCCCAGTATCAGTGCACGTATTTTTTCATTTTTTTACCACTGCCAGACGATATGAGGCAAGAGTGAGAAAACGTAGCATAACTATATCCATCGCTGCTTGAACATTACAGCCAATGTAGTTCACAACGAAAACTTTAAAGAGGATGATCACGGAAATCCTCTGTTAAACCAATACGGTTAGTTGAGTGCAAACAAACTACTAGAATACGTGCTCATGAAATTCAGAACAAGCTTCATATCCAATCTGTTTAGAGTTTTCTGGTTGCAGAGCAGCTAACAATCAGTCATCGCAGAACTGAAGTGACATTGGCCCCGAGTTCAAGGGTGTTTTCATTCGGTCTCAGCCAGAAATTTTCCTTAAATTACAAGCTGGTGTTGAAAATCCTACCAATACATCTGCCTATTAGAAGAAATGTACCACTCTACAGCTCACCAATTAGCAAGTATTAACAAAATAGATAATATGCATAGGTGGAAAATATGTATGCAGCTGTAAAACTTGGTAGCGAGGATACACTGTTCCCTCACGACATTGCAGGCTCCAAACCACAACCACCTAGAACTTTGAACCTCCCTAATTGCATCACATGGTTGCTACCTTAGCGAGACATCTATCAGCTGTCATGACTCAGATCATCCGCGAAGTCACTCACTTTTTGAATTCGCTTGTAATTGGGATATAATTTATGTATAAATGTACGATAACTCTCCCAAGAAAGCAAACACACCATGTCACTTGGTATTAGATTCGTAGACAGAATTTTTTCAAAGAGGCGGGTATGAGTTGTTACAAGGACTGCAAGAGCTGCCCTGAGGGAGGCTTACAAGTGTTTACAAGTGTTGGAAGACAACAACAGATCTATTGGCCCAAACTAGGTTGCCTTATGATAGCAAGAGGATTAGTTCTGGAGTTCAACGTCTAGGAGAGCTTCATATGCCATTTATGTTTTTATAACAACAACCAAGAAGGAATCATGTATAACTTCTCGAGGCGAGACTTGAACGTTTCGATTGTTTTGCTGTTCGCAACACCCGCTGGAAGTTTGTTCCATTCTTCGACACCTCTATACGTGATTAAATTGCACGTGATGTCGAGTGAGAAACGTTTCCCAATGATTTTGTATCTATTGTTAATAGTCACTCCGTTCGTATCTAGAGTGAAAAGGCTCGCTTGGTCTACGTTTGTCATAGCCTGTCTTCATACGATTTATTCCACAGAGAAAGGGATGAGTTCGGTTGCCCTACGTTGAACTTTTTTTAATGAAATTACGTCTTTTCTAAGAAATAGAGACCAAAATTGAACGACACCTTAATCTTCTCATCGGTGACATGAATGAGTTTCTTTCTGGACATTGAATATTCGTGTTTGAGATTATGAGGACCTATGTGCATAACTTTACGATTGACTACATTAAAATTCATTTGCCCCTTTTCTGACCAATCAACAACTTTGTTCAAGTCCAGTTGGATCTGTTGACACTCTATTTCAGTTTGTACTTTTCCTCTTATCTTAGTATCGTCTGCAAACTTGATAATGTTAGAGAGTGCGTTGCTATCGATTTCGTTAATGAATATTGTAAAGAGAACTCCTTGAAGTACGCCGATTGTGACATTACCCTAGGAGAAGGAAGCTCCATTAAGTACAACTCACTGCAGTCTTTTACGATTATTGTCGTAGATACGACAGTTATAGAAGCCTTGTTTGTTACATGGTTGTTTTTTACTTGTTTGTTCCCTGAATATTATTGTATTGCATGCAGTAATAGCCTCATGATACAGTATCCGACATATAACTCTTGCTTCCTGCTACATCAAATTAGGTACGCTGTATTGTTCGAAATATTGCAAGTATCCGGTGTGATTGTAGAATGTACCTCTTGTTTTAGCTAACCATTGAAAAAAATGTGCTCTGATCTGCAGCAATTTCTAGATATTTCTTATTCAGAAGTAACGTTTGCTGTATTGTTACTGGTGCTAAGGAATGTAACCAAGGAAAAAATGTATGTTCCATGCAATCCTTGTGCTCTATGGTAGTTTACGTATCAATACAGATACAGCATTATTTGTTATTATATAGGACCTTTGTAAAGATTCGGATTATCTTATGAGATAAATTATCATTTTTTGCGTATTACTGTAGGGATACTTCACTTCTGTTCGTTACGAGATTGACAAAATAAATCGGTAATACGTCTTGATTGATCATGCGCGTGGGATATTAGTATCCCCCGTACATCATATTTGCAATGTTTCTTAGGCTAGGTGTAAATTCACTTGACTTAAGCAGTGTGGGTCATTTATGGCATTTTTTACGTTTAGATATTGAATCTCGCACTGTTTTAGGCAGATCTGGAGAACTTAGTTGTCTGTCGTATAT
>SDVV010030835.1:0-11625 GCA_016164225.1 Gammarus roeselii
GTGTCATTCTGGCGAAAATATTTTTCTTTCACGTCAGAATCAGCCACCAGTCGTACCATTCTACCGGTTATCACTTTAATGAAACTTTTCCTGCCCAACCTAACCTAACCTAGGGTACGTGTTTCTAACCCGCGGGGCAAAGGTACGTATTTCTAACCCGCGGGGCAAACATACGTATTTTTTTAGGGTACGTAATGCCGTTTTTTAGCGTTTTTTTATTGAAGTTTCACTAAAGTGATAACTGTTAGGTTGGTACGCCTGTTTCGCTGAAATGGCAGTGGCAGATATGACAGTAGCAGATTTTGAAGTGGTGGAAAATGCGTGTGGGCTGAATCATCGTTAGGTAGAAAGCACGTGGGATGAAAGACTTTTAGCGGTTATGACAGTGTCCGGCTATGACAGTGAGGTGAAGTGAAGTGGCGATAGTGCGCGTGTGCGGGAATAATTTTAGCGCGAACGCTGGGCTCCCGCTGGCATTGCCGAGGGCGGATGTAATAATTCGTTGTCATATGTTACCAGGGTTCTACGGGTGCTTGTAATAAGAACATTTACCGTAATCTCGATTTGTAAACCTATCTGAGAGGTATTCATTGGAGAGCATTCCCGAATAAGATTCGTAAAGAAAATAATTTCAAACTGAAAAATTTAAAAAAACGGATATGATGAGGATGCCTCGTTCTCGACATTCGTTGTGCTGTGAACAGAGAGCAACTTGAAGACGAGGTAAACTGGGGCGACAAATGGAAGCGTATGCTGAACGCTTTCAGACGCGCTCGAAACACTTTTCAGCTGCAGGACAATTTAATGGACAGCTTACGGGGCATTCACGTAAATATATACGTGCTTTCTGGCAGTGAGTGCAAAACATCATCGTCCAGGACGATGACGCATGCAAAGCAGTTTATTAGAAGAACAGTGTAATGCAAAAAATATTACCGAAACCTGTGGAGTGAAGATTCAGCAAGTTACCCCAAACTCGTATAAAATGCTAGAGGATCGAATATAATGTAGGCAATGCACTACGAGACTTTAATGATGGTTCCGATGGCAGTGCTGTGACCATCATTCGACCGTGATATAAGAAAATAGATTCAGATCAATTTTTGTGTCGTGATTAAAACCACATTCGCAATCAGGGTAGGAGCATTTCGTGGCCTGGAATGAACCATCATTCATGGCCGGTTTGATGCATGGACAATTTTTCACTGGTGCCATGGTTGAGCCATTACGATCATGAAGGGTTGATGTAGAGCATGAAGGCTGCCAGGGCTGACCCGAGCAGCAACCACAAGGAAGGCGCCCCAGGTCGAGAGTGACATGGAAGGCGTCCCAGGTCAAGAGTGACCAGCTGAACAACTAGACTTTCGCATTTAAGAGGGGCAATTTGGAACTGATTTAGTGACTATCGCTAATTAAAATGTTTGGTGAAGAAATCTGAAATATCTTTAGAGATTATCGGGTAGGTATACCTGATGTTTGATATCAAATCACAATATTTGCCGCTTGATGAACCTTTTGTTCAAATTCCAGTTGAACTTCTACAAAATAAATGAACATATCAAAAGCATCATTCAAGATTATGATGAAATAATGTCTTCTCGAGTTGTCCATGACAGATTCTCTGCTGTCGTTGCAAAAAATAAGCAAATAACGATTTTTTTCGTGGTAAACACGACTTCCGCGATACTAAAATCTTTGCTTGCAGATTTTCTCGTGCATTGACCGACATCTCTCTCTCCTTCATCTCAGTTGCCGCTGGCCTCCAGTCCTTGCCACTCAGCCTATACAGATTAATTCTCTCGCTACAAGGGATTGGTCCCGGCGATGATCTTTAAAGTCCCTTGATACCTGTGTGACCGGAGAACTTGACGACCAGAGTGATCTCATCTTAACGGTGCGCCTACATGCCCTTGTTTGGCCTACGAAGGTCAACCATTCGATCATTTTGCTATCCGGGTGCAAGCTTTTTTTGTACATTTCTTCAGACTCGCCGTCTGTGGCCTTTCGATGAGTGTTCAAGCAAATATAGAAGATCCACTTCCCTCCCTATTCAGAAATGAAACACATAATTCATCTGAGCATCTTAATAATAATTCACTTTGTTTTTCGCATACACTTTACAGTGTTGAATGCATATATGAAAGCTATCATTAGAACTCACTGGTCCAATTCCCTGTTCAATGTTGCTCGCCACGAGAACGGCTGAGATGGAACTTTACATACCAAATATTATGTGGGCTGACCCCAATCAACCAATGCGGTTTCGAGCACAGAGGAACTGAGGCTTATGCACAGACGGAAGGACGATGCAGTTGATGTGGGGATGAATTAACGGTTTCTTGGCTAAAATGGAAATAACAACAACGGTTAATTGAGGTGAAAAAGGGAAGGGTGGCCTTCGAGAGAGGGAAGCAGGGAGGAGTCCAACTAGCCAGGAGACACAATTGAAAGAGATTGTTGCAGTTTCATTCCTCGTTAAACCAAGGTGACAAGTGTCATTGCTGGAAACCGTTAACCCTTTACCCGCGGCTATATGAACCAACATCTCAATCTCTCCATATTTGAAATTATAGTAAAGTTTGGGTCCAATGATAATGAACTTTAATCTTTTTGACATAAGGACGGGTTAACATTAAAGAAGGGCTTCTATGGAAAGTGGTCTAAATTCAAAGGAATAGTTACCATCATTGACCATTATCCATAAAAAAACATCATTTTTTGGTTTTCATGTTCCCAGAATGGAAACGAGGGCGACTGAAGATAGTGAAAATATGTTGATATTGAAACCATGTTCCTTTTAACATTTTATTTATTGGGCAAGTTAAAACAATGGAAATCCGGTTTTAGATGATATCATCGACCGAGAATACTCTATATTTATGACATTAGACCGTAAATATGGTGACTGTAGAACATATGAAACAATTAAAACAAAACAAAAAACGTTTTAGAAAAGGAAGTCATCAAAGAGAACTTAGTATTCACAACATTAAACTATGAATAAGGTAATTGAACGCCTTTTATGCAAAGCGGTTTTTAATGTTAACACTTCCAATGCATTTAGACCACTTTCCATTGAAGATCTTCGATTGTGGAACCGTTGAAAAAATTAAATCTGTCGACAAATGAACGTTTTTAAAGGATAATATCCACAAAAAGAACTGAACAATATATTTGAACATGATTTCCCTTACAGTAACATGTTATGGTAAGTCACGGAACAAGCTTCATGTAATCGTGTAGTGCACTTCTACACATAAGTCTGATGTTGTTGATTTATACTTTATTTCTGTGTTTTGAATCGGTGTTACACAATAATAATTACTGAAAACAGAAGCATCACAGTATTGTCATGACACTCTACACACAAAACAGTTTCGTCAGATTGGAAATCATAACTGCCTCTTTTTTTCTATTTGTCCTTATTTTTCTTTATTTGAGAGAGCATCGTGTTCCAGAGGCATCTGCCTGCATGGCATCAACAGACGTCGCCTGCGTTTCTCGCTTATGAGACCACAAACTCGGGTATTTTTCTCAGAAAGGTCTGTTATAGAAGTTCGTGACTGGTGAAAAATTATCTAAGAACACTACATGGCTATTCGTGTTCACAACTGCCTAGTTCAAGCATTGTGTTGATCACGTGCTGTCCATTAGTGATTTTTCCAGTTTCATCTGCTCAGTTTAATACCAAACCTTAAAGGCTTGTTTTTATGAACTGTCCTGGATTGTGAAAGACATGATATGAAACCAATTCTTATCAATATAATAAGAAATTCATGAATATACCAAACAGCTGATATTGTTTTCTAAGTTCCTATCACAACTGCAGGACATTGACTACCTTTAATTGAAACCGATAATTATTGCCACCCAAATGCATGTACCGTTTAAATGTTCTAAGCCTATCTCTAATCATAGTTTTGGGGAACATTGGCTTCTCCATACCGTCTCTTGCAGACCAGTAATCGTCTTCAGGCGGGAGGCGATGATATTCACTTATCGGCAGTAATCCCAAGAAATTTGCAATTTCGTCTTCGTCTACGTCTAACGCAGGCAAAATTCATTCTTTCAGGGGTTCGCAGAGCATCGTGTTCCAGAGGCACCTCAGAGAGCTTGGCACAAACAAGCGGCGCCTACATTACTTCCTGTCGGGGCTCTTCTGAGAGCGTCGTGCCCCACAGTCTTCTCTTAGAGCTTGGCAGTAACAGACGGCGCTGAGAGTAACGCAGACGAAACACGTCATTTCAGGGCCACGCAGAGAGCACCAAAGCCCTGAAGTCTGACTCAGAGCCAAGCAGCAACAGACGTTGCTGACATTAATGCTGCCGAAAAACATCCTTTCTCGGCCCCGCAGAAAGTTTCGTAGCCCAAAGCCCCTCATAGGGCCTAGCAGCAACATAAGGGGCTTACTTTAACGCAGGCATGAAACTTGCATTGATGGCTCAATGAGATCATCGTGTCCCAGAGGCACTTCACAAAGCCTGGCAACAAAAGATGGTGCTTACATAAATGTTTCGCTTCATAGCCCCACTGAGATCATCGTGTGTCGGTAGCACCTTCATGAGCCTGACAGCAACAGTCGGGGCTTACATTAAGCGTGTAATAGAATAAATCAGTGCACTTTGTTCAGAAAATTAATTGAGAGGGAAGCTTCTCCTCATATAGTTAAGCTGCTTGTGTACTGCTCCAGAGAGCAGGGACTTCTTGTGCGGTGGGGCAGATCAAAATTAGCTGCTTGTCATTGTATCAATGGAATTAGACAAGGTTGTCAACTGTCGCCATTGTTGTAAACTGTTTACACCGATGATCTAAATTACCTGTTCAGCAGGGAGAACTTTGTGTCATGCCAATGAAATGGTGTCAGTAAGTAGATAGAAGGACCGTGAAACGCTAATTTTGTCCGATCTAAGGGAATTTGCACATAACATTTCAGCAGCGGCTTACGGTTGGCTTATGGTTGGCTTACGGGCGACGCAAGCGGACGGGCCTAGATTGGGAAGGTTTTATGTTATGCACATTTCAATTTATGCGAATTAATAATGTTTATTGTATTTGTATATGTTTTTTTTCTTTAGAAGCTGTCTTGGGTATGTTTTGTTAAGTTTTGTGATGCATTATATATATTTATTTGTTGATGGTAGGAATATTAGTATAACACATTTCTGGAGCAGTGGGGTGTGGTGATACACAAGGCAAAAAGTTGGATGCGCTATGGAAAAATAGGGGAGATTGCTAGAACCTGTTATTTGAGTTGTTTACATTTTTTCTGTAGCATGATTGCTATGTTTGAGTGTTTATATCAATATATGTTTATGTCGGGCTTAATGATCTTATATATTTTTTCTGTAAATAAATGTTTGTATTCCTATCTAGTTATGGGTATAAGTGACTCATTCCGTGGTTGGTTGGTGGGTTTTTAGCGGTTGAATTCGTGGTTAAAGCCTGTTGTTTGGATTTGGACCAGCGTGTAGTTTTTCCCATCTATTTATTTTTTTGTGTATATACTATCTATAGGATTAGTATGGTACAATAGCTTGGTAGTTGGTGGGTTGATGTATATATTTCTTAGGATGCAGTAGCTTCGTTACGGGAATCTATCTACCCCATAACGCAATATCCAGTTTTGAACTAGATATATTGGTGTTACCATGAATCCGCATGCTGCAAATGGACCGTTTTCAAGCGTATGTAGACTGTCCGGGTTGTCTTATCTCGATTTTTTGTATAACGAGTATCAGTTGGATGCCCTATAGCGAGAATAGCTGAACGATAAGGATTTATTGTAAGTTATTATATTGTGTTAGGTATACTTTGTAACGATTGGTTGATATATGTTGAATTTTCTTTTTCGGAATTTTGATTATCTATCTCATACAGTTATAGGAATTTTTAAGATATTTTAGGTTTGCATCTTCCATGTAGCACACTATTTCAGGCATAATTGGTAGGTTTTTGCATAAATTTGGTATTTTTATGTATATATGTGACATTTTATCACGATTAAACCGTAGTTACTTCAATTAAAGAAGATTGGATTTTATCCCTGTTGTGGACTGTGTTGGGGAATAATTTCATCATATTTGTTTATACTATAGCGTGTTCTTGTAGAAGTACTCCAGATCATTTACTATATGTTTCAGTTATGTAAATCAGTCACTAGTCCTGGCAACTTATTCACGTTAGTTATTTGGTTGGTTACATGCAATTTTTTTTCTCGTACATCATGGTTTTTAATGTATGTTCCGGGTACGGTAGCGAATTGATCTTCTTGCTTTGTTATAACGCAAGCGTTTAGTATATTTCATTCAGTTTTGTGTGTTCTCTGTAGAGTTTCCATCTTCGATGCAAGGTTTGGGTATTTTATACAATTATAAGAATATTATTATATATTACGTTTGTATTTGCGATGTAAAACACTATTTCATGTATAATTTATTTACATGTTGTACATTTTTAGTGTTTTATATACCTATTTTACATCCGGGCTCAATGCTTTACGTGGATATTATATATATAGAAGATTCGAATTGTTACAAACTTGGTCGTGTTGTTAGTTTATTGTATGTTACTTGTAATACCATACTTCAATGTTTGGTAGGAGTTAGAGAGTCCCCTAGGCAAAATCTCGTTGCCCCTACGTTTATTTGTATAAGTAGACCGATTTACTATGATGGGTACCCTAGTGTATGACTATTTTTAATGTTAACTAGAGCAGAGTGGAGAATTACGTAGATATTTTATTATTGTTGTATGATTTTTTCCACGATGATCATAGGAATGTATGTTCAAAACGTGTAAATCCGTACTGCATCTATGTGGAATTTTGTCAGTGAACCATAGCAAGTGTGTAGTTTAACTTTTTAGCAGATGATTTACTGGATGGAGGGATCCTGGGGTAGAGGCGATTAACACTCTTTGGTAGTCATTTGAACTTCATCCATGTTCAACGATAATTTGTAAGTTCGTGTGGATGTCGGTCTTAAGTTCCATGGGGTTGTTGGAGAGGTTGTGCGACAAGCTGCTGATCGTGGTAGTGATTTACTTAGGTCGTCGGTGAACAGATGTCCAAATTTTTATGGCCACACTCTTTGAGACTCATGTCTGGCCCATTCTGGACAACTGTACCTGTGTATAGATTCTTGGTTATCTCCAGGATGTGACTTTGCTCGACGTTGTTCAGAGATGATGGACTAAACAGATGCATGGTTTGTCTGAGGTTTTGTACCATGGCTAGGTGTTACCTCTAAATTTGTTATATATCAGTGGTTGATTGATGAGAAGTGACCTCGTAAAGTATTGTAGAGTTGGTTGTTATGACACAGTGGGCTTCGATTTTGTCCTATTATAGATATTATATCTTAGTATGGTTAAGGATTTTTTTTCAGATTGAGCGGGTATTGTAGAATTATGTATTTATTACACATGAACTCAGTATTTATTTCACTGTCAGATATTTGTTTCGTATGTTTTTTTTGTCTGTATATGATCTTAGTCCTGTTTCAATTAGCCACAGGAGTTCAAGTACAGGATTGTTTTACTTTGATCTATAACAAGATCGGCAATGTACATCGGCATCATGTATTGATTTACCATAACCTTCCATTTTGGTGTATGATTTATCATCAGGGGTATAGTAGGTTACACCGTATACCATACTCAATCAATGTTGCTTAGACCATACTAGATAATCTTATTTACCTATTTTATAGTTGTTGTTATTGTATGATTTTGAACGGTTATCATAGGAATATGACTATATCAGGTGTAAATTCGCCTAAATTCATGTACTGTTGGGTATAAATTAGCTTAACTGGATATAGTGGCCCAGAATATTGGTATGTTTTACCTCTCGACATTGGATTTGGGTCCTATTTTAAGTAATTTTGGAGAACTAGTATACCGGATTTGTGTAAAGTGTTAGTGTTAAAATTCTTCTTTGATTCAATGTACATCTCAATTAGGTTATTCGCTCGCATGTCTTCACTAGATGTTTATTCCCTCAAGTCTATCTTTTATAAATATATGTTAACTTTTTACAGTTTGTATAGTTAGAAATTATTAATTAATTAGACTGTGTCGTAAAATTTCGTTCCAATTCAGAATATCAGACTTATTCGAGCATTCACAATATCCATTCCAGCATTTTTACTATAGGTTTGTAATGTAGAGAGGCCGTAAATCTAACCCATCCTAACCATTCCTAACATAATCTAACCAGGAATTAATTGTTTTTTTTAGTTCACATACATATGTTTGGTTTTTCTTCATTGATTTAAGCTTTATTTAAATAAAATCTATCCATTTGGCAATATAGTTTCACCAATCTTTAGCAGATTGTGTACCTACACATACATCTTTTTCACTTTGCTTGTTAAAAGTCCAGTAATATCGATTAGTTTCAAGTAATGTTAGGTGATCGCTCGCTTGTAGACCGCAGGGTTGAAAACGATTACGTAAACTGGCCTCATATTTCAGTGATTGTTATGGGTGATAAAGCGTTAGCTAGTTTCATGTATGGTTTACTCTTAGAATATAATTTTTCGCTGTAATTTTGGATTTGTTGCACCTACCATTTTTCGTATATTATAATGAATATTGAATAAATCTACTCTAACATTTTACTACAGATCTGTTATGTAAGGTTCGCAGTCAACAAGATCTAGGATATAAGCCATGCCTAAGATACATAATTAGCGAAATATATATCAATGTACAACAACATAGATCAAATATCAATGATTGAAAAATGAATTGCCATACACTGCCAGATTTATTAATACCAAGGCAACCAAACCAGCTTGACCAATAATTAAATATTTTCATTCAAGTTTGATGGTTATTTATGCTATTTTGTCATTTTTATATGCGATTTAAATATCAAATCACTCCACATGGATCTATTTTACATAGACTTTCTAATATCACACACCATGTACACACATACACACATTTATACGCATATACAGGGTCGGTGCCGTCATATACCGGCATATGCGGTACAATGTATGCGTATACAAGATCGCTGCCGGCATATGCCGGCACAATGTAGGCGTATTCAGGGTTGATGCTGGCATATGCCGACCAATGCCGGCACAATGTAGGCGTAAACAGGGTTGATGCCGGCATATGCCAGCACAATGCAGGCGCATTAAGCCCGACATAAATAATTAATGATATAAACAATCAAACATTACAATCGTGCCACGGAAATGAGGTAAACAATTCAAATAACAGGTAAGGGCAATCTTACCTATTTTTCCAAAGCGCATCCAAATTTTTGCCAAGGGGATTAATACACCCCACTTATCGAGAAATGTGTTACAACAATATTCGTACCAGCAACGCATGAATAAATAAAATAAACGCATATATAAATACAATAAACATTAATAATTCATATAAATTGAGATGTTCAGAACAGTAAACCTTCATAATCTAGGCCCGTCCGCCGTTTGCGCCGCCCGTAAGTCAACCGTAAACCAGCCGTAAACCAGCTATAAACCAGCCGTCAGCCAGCCGTAAGCCGCCGCTGAAATGTTATGGGCAAATTCCCGTAGACCGGACAAAATTCGCGTTTCACGGTCCTTCTATTTACTTCAGTACCTTGAACTCTCTTGACATTGCAGACGTTTCTAGATATTGTAGTAATTTTGCTACGTCCCAAAATATTGTGTACAATACTTCAAAAACTAGGTGTATATTGGGCAGACAAAAGAGTCATAAGCGTTACTTCTCGACTGACGTTAAGCTAGATGTTCACACGTGATTTTGTGGAAGAATTTCAGTTTCCTGGTCATATAGGTTCAGCAGATTGCACGGATGCTAAGGACGTTGCAGAGCAGGTCAAACGACAATATGCCGTTGGTAACATGCTAACGCGGAAGTTCTCCTTTGCGTCAAAGGAAGCAAAAATTCTGTTTTTTAAATCGAAGTGTCACCCAATTTTCTGCAATGCACTGAGGGGGGATTTCTGCCAGTATAATTTACAAAAGCGTATCGAGCTATAATGACACCTTTCGTCGACTGATGCAGGTTCCTCGCTCGCCGTCCCCATGCCGGGTATTTGCAGAGAACGAATCGCATCACATTAAAGGACTTTTTCTTAGAGCGACTCACAGCCTCAGGACCAGAGTAATGCCATCTAACAATAAAGTCGACACGCTGTGTCGTCAATGTTTGGACGGTGGAGAGAAATACTGTACACTCAAGAAGGAAGATAATACTGTATCTGTGTCCTATACGTATAAAATTGGTCTAACAATAATTATTAATATATTATTGATTTTATATGTTTATTGGTATTATTATTATTACTAATATCATTATTAATATCAATTACATTATTATTATCAACGCAGCTGGAACATTTTCTTTCAAGACCCCGTTGAGGCCCCAAAACCTTACTTTCATAGGCCGAAACCTTTACTTTGGCAATTTCACAGAGCGTCGCAGCTCAAAGGCCCCTCATTCAGCATGGCAGCAAAAGATGGCACCAACACTAACGCGGACAAAACATTACTTTCGCAGTTTTGCAGAGAGCATCGAAGCAGAGAGGTCCTCCGTACACACTGGCAGCAAAAGTTAATGCCAACATTAACGCGGATTAGAATATTTCTTCACCTCAGAAAGAGTGCCGGCAACAACACATCGACTGAACAAATATGTTCCCGAGTGTATTTACTTTAAACGAGGCGTAGCGCTTCTCTCAAAGTTGATTGCAACGCAAGACAACTCGGACATTCGCAGGGCCAGTGAGAAAGTTTGGAATTAAAGGAGATTTACTTGAAGGTAATTGTTATAAAAAAATGATGATGCCCCTTTTTTTTCAAAGTCATATTAATCTCCAATTTTCACCAATAAATATTCTATCTTGTTATTCAAAAAATAAATGCACTCAATATCTAAGCAAACGTTTAATTATACTGGGGCGTTCAACAAAGGATTTTATTGTTTGACGATCGTTGAGAAACAATATCCCGTTAAATAGCTAATAGCTCTCACAAAATATATCCATACTCGAAGCATCGGAATCACTGAAGTGGAACTCAGAGGCGGGAGCAGCTTGCCACCGGACGGCGACAATAAGGCTTTGTCTCCACACAAACAATTGCAGCCCACTCAACTCTTCTCGATGGGAGACTGAGTCTAAAAGACAATTTTACGACACATCAGGTGGGACATAGTGACCGCTATCGCTACCCAACACGTGACTGCTACTGCTCTGTAGGTAACTATTTTTCGTGACCCACCCCTGACGCGGCCAACTAGAGATGGGTAAAGGGAAAGATATTAGTCCCCATAAAATTGGACAAATAGAAGTATATTTGAGTGAAACTACATTTAAACAGAAAGATATTGCAAAGAAATTGAATGTTTCAACTCAGACAATTAGTGCAATTAAGAAAAAAATTGAAAATTAGGAAGGTTTGTTGGCAAAAAGAGTTGGTAACTGTGGGCGGAAACGTGTGACAAGCCCTAGGATTGATAGAATAATCAGTAGAATGTCTCTAAACAATAGAAGAGCATCTTGTAGTAAGCTTTCCCGTAAACTATTGAAAGAGAACATCACTGTGCATCCAAGAACAATTAACAACAGGCTTTTGGAAAGTGGGTTGCATGCATATC
>SDVV010030836.1:0-11625 GCA_016164225.1 Gammarus roeselii
T
The DNA here is from genome assembly GCA_016164225.1 of Gammarus roeselii. Taxonomy (NCBI): domain Eukaryota; kingdom Metazoa; phylum Arthropoda; class Malacostraca; order Amphipoda; family Gammaridae; genus Gammarus; species Gammarus roeselii. Next base: position 2 of record SDVV010030836.1, read on the forward strand.
GTATATATGCAACAAATAACAATAAACAGCAGAGAGTCTCATGGGAAACACTCGAGCTAGGAAATCGTTTTAATTTACAGTCGTTTGTAACTACTGCATTTGAAAAACTACTTGTAGCAGGGCTTGTGTTCACGAAAGTGACCCATAAGTGCTTTCTAAAAATGTATACAGCAGGGCAGAAATTTCATTGGCAAAAAAACTATCCATCTCAACAGCAGAAGTACAAATGAATTTTCTGGATGAAGCTTCAAAGCGTAATTGTTTATAAAATTATTGACAAGTATCTATCGAATCACGATTAACTTTAATGAATTAATCGAAGTTATTTTATCGAAGCAATACTGATCAAAGTACACTTTAATCAGTTTAACTGATCACGGTACACGTACCAGCACCGGCAAGACAAATTTTAGGGGAATAAATATTGTCAAGCAATCATTGCCAACGCCGGACGTTGTTTTGAGCTACTGTCGGAGTCTACACGCACCACGGCCTATGGCGGGACAACACTGGCCATCGTCGACTCAGCGCTGATGCGAGGTATATTAGACAATGATTAGGCCGATGTCATACTTTCAGCCTACAATGATGTGAGGTCGGGAAGCCATCGTCACGACATCGGCTGACCACCATACGTCGTACTCCGTCGTTTTTGAAATATTCTGACTTTGGCATGTCGTTCCAATGTTTCCTGGTTACTTATATTTCAAATTGAATTGTTTTTTGATTGGAGTCACAGAGAATTTGTTTCCCTCTAACGAAAAGTAATCGAGCGGTAAGGTCTCTGTGATATTTGCTAGTTACATAACGAATAACATACAAAGAAACTGAATCGAGGAAGAGCTTCTGAACATTGTGAAAATTATTAGAACAAGGACACCGAAGTCTTCGGGTTCCTTGTTAAATAAATCAGAACGTTTTTTTTTGTGTTATCTTATGTTGGCGAATAACTTTTAACGAATTAAATAATATCTGTGGGCAAAGCTATTGCCTTCGACTCACGGCAAAACAAAACTCAAAATTTATTACGTTCTGCATCGCTGTATCACAATGAGCCACCATCACTTTATGGAGACAGAAAAAACATAGTTTACGACTATCTTCCTTAAAATACTATTCTGAACGATGACTAGTTACTTATTATCTCCGATTAGGTGTTATTGCAGACACAATGGAGGTCATGACACCATCTTGCTCCGTCTTCAGCCAACTGAACCCTACACTTTGAGCTAGCTTATTGGTGAAATATAATAGCTTCAATCGTATTTGCCATGCATGTAATAGAAAATACGATACATTAATTCTGATCAGTAACCCCGACCCGTGCGATTTCTCAAGTCAATATAATGGTGAAGTTTCTCGGTATAGTCGCCGTGACGCGAAATGTTTTTAAAGCAGCAAAGACGGAAAGATTCTCCTGAACAACTAAGGCGGCAAATTAATCCGAAGCCGCAAGCCTAGAATTTTTTCCAGAACCACCAAGCAGGAGCTTCTCGAGTCCCCACAGCAGGAACTTTCTTAAAAGCCACCAATGCAGGAACCTTCTCAAAAAGCGGGGACTATCTCTAAAGTCATCAGGCGGGAACTTTTTCTAGAGTCACCAAGGCGAGAACTATCTGGTTGGAAAATCACATATTTTTTATAGGACTGACAATATGTACAAGGTTTTTGTCAGCGTGAGTTGAATATACCTAATATTAACCCATAAATACTTGTAGTATATAAATTCCCTTTTATATCCAAACAATCAACCTAAATTGTTGGAAGGCACTCTCTAATTTTAATTGTACAATATGTCACCACGAATGAAAGCATCACATTAAACTATTGATTTATAAACAATTTAGTGCAGTAAGTTAGGTCAATGGTCGTTTACAATCATGACAATATACCGTCTACACTGACCTTCGGTATCAAAATTGATAGTAAAAAATGCCCAACAACATTTCAGTGCGCAATTAAAATCTGGATGCTAGTAAAAAGATTCCTACGATGTAAAATGAAGTGCAATGAAACGTGGAGAAAAAACCTGTTAACGGAATTACACAAAATATCACCCTATATTTGGCATGGTTATTGCATAGTGGAAATGAATGAACAACAAATACTTGACATAGCTATTTGCCTAGTGGAAGTAAATTACGGTTAAAGAAATTCTGCAAGCACGAGCTTTAATAAGTGTAATTTTAGTTTAAATTCAAAGGTACCTATGTTTCTTCTCGATCTTATATCTGTAGCAATCGAATTCCAAGTGTTAACCGCCTGAATTTGGAAAACAGTTGGAATTGAGTTGATTATACATAGGGCTATTTCTGACAGTATATGTATATTTTTTATTGAAAATTAATTGATTCAAAGCTTTGGAAAGAAAAATTAAGGTGGGACGGTTGATGAGGTGACACATTGGGAGAATAATCCATTGACGAAAGAGAGTCGAAATTGGATCACGTCAGCTAGCATGTGATATTGTACTAAGGCATGTTTTGACTAGAAATTATGTGTCTTAGGTTACACGTTTAAACAATGATCCGGAATGGAATGAATAAAGCTGCAATATGAAAACCTTTTTCCATAAATTGTTAGACAAGTTCGGATTTTATATACGATGCGACATGTTATGGATAATTTCCCCGCAACATAAGAGAAGTTATCTCTCAAATTAGGTCACTTGGCCATTATTAGACCGATGAATGTAATTTATGCAACACAGGCAACGGGATGACCCTTTGATGTAACTCGTCTGTTAGTAATGAGATCTTTCTCCTGTAAAATATCATGACCTGCGTTGTGTCGACATTTAGAGTAATCTTATTTGAAAGTAATAATTTCAGCATTTTTTTTCCAGTCGAGTTCACAAGGGGTACACACCATGCGGAAAAAAGGTCTCTTACTGGAGTGAGCAAGTGAATTCGATGTGTAGTATTGAAGCAGATTTATGTTGAAATCACCGTCCGAGGAAACTTCATTATGAGCAGCATCAATGCTATTAAAAACTTCATTTAATTCTAGAGAAAAAAAAATCAACCATATTTCAATTGGTCTTTGGTAAGCCATTCCTATTGCTTATAACCAAATTTTTAGCAATATATATCTAAAAAATAATTTCCATTCATAGCCTTCTGTAATCGAGTTTAGATTTTGGGACAACAATCAATCTGCTATTCATAAGTATTCAAATACCTCCCATATTACTCATGTAAATATTTGTAATGCGATTATAACCAGGTAAAATAAATAAGTCATGCATTTTGTTTGTCAATTTGGTTTCACACGCTCCTAAGACAGAAGGTGCAAAATGGTCTGATGTAATGAATTGCAGACAAGGATAGTTCTGTTTTAAGCTATCAATATGTAAAGTCACGAAGTCGACATTGTTTTGCAAGGAAGTTGAATGGTGATGGAACTCATTTCCAGGAATGATTGGACACTCCGGGTTATTTCTTCTCCTTTGCAAATCTGAACCAGCTTCGTGGAAATCATTGTTGAAGTTATTCATAATAGAGGGCAAAGCACCATCAAATAAGTCAATGTTGTATACTTGGCACGTACTTTTAATTTTCCAATGTTTTTCGAAGAATTCTGGAGGCTGCTTGTTTAGATACAACACAGATCCTTAGTTAAATCACTTTCTGCCGTTATATAAGTGTCAATAGGTAGTGAATGTTTATTGAATCATCTCGGGATAACAACAAAACATCCACGCATCACGATCAACCCAATCACAGTATGAGACACGGAATTAATTAGAAATGTATTACTTTGAGCAATGAAATACATAGATTTTACATAAAAAACATTGAATACATTTAATTCCAGCTACAAAAACCCACCAATGGTTTTCGAAATGTATTTATCCTCAACCTTAGGCATTGGACGTGCACTGTTCGTAAACTTTTTATGCTTTTTCACCTCTCCTGAAGCTTCCAAAGTTTCTTGTATACAAACTCGGCTTTTCTCTGAGACTGCGACTAAAACGGAAAAAAGAGATGCAGGACTCGGCAGACACCAACTTTTGCTAGAAGCGAAATCTCGAATGAGATGTAGAACTTCTGTTTCAACAAACACTAAACTTTGTAACATACCGTTGCATCAGGAGGTTGGAGAACGTGTTCTGGGACGTTGAAGATAATTTTCTGCTAATCTTTGTTGGCGACCCCACTTTTTCGTGATACTACTGTTGGAAATACTGTATTTATGAAAACCTAAGTAATATATTCGACATGGCATCCTTAACTCCATCCAAAGCAATATGAAATGCATGATATTAGTCCCATGAGAAATGTTGCATCTCCTTGTCATAAGTTGACATCTTCTCGTCGTTGAATCCAACACTCAGAAATGTAATGCTTCGTTTTAGAGCATCCACGAGAGCTGATTCGCTGGTACCCAACAGCTCGACAGGAATTGGAGTCATCCTTCGGTCCGACATGCAAAAGTTCTTCATCCACTCGAAAGTTCAGTCATTTTATTATTCTCCTCACACACTCTCCAGTGAATCTATGATTTATGTGCTATAATGATTCGGTAATGGAAGTCCCCAAAATCATATAAGGACAAGTTTTTAGGAGTTTTTTAGGAGTTTTGCTTATAAACAGAGGTGTTTAATATATCATAATCACGATTGGTTTAAGATATCATTAACGCGAGCGGTTTAATATATCACAAACGGAAATAATCCTGGTCTTCTGAAATCCATTCCATTAGCCCTTCTACCTTCTCGTAAGGCGTACACAGCGATCATTGGACATACAGTATTTTTAGTTCTCGACCACGACGGGAACGTGTGCTGTCGTTTATGGGTGGGTGCCGCATGTGATGGGGTGATGGCCTCCTTCACCCTACAGAGAAGCCCTAGACGATAGGGTGATGGAACATCTCATCTTGTAGCTGCTCGAACTTTCAAGGGCCTAAAGAGTAAGTGCAGTTGAAGGTTGTGTATAAATGGCAACCTGCTCGAAATAGGGTATCTGCTGTGGCAGAATGATGGTTCCGTGGCATCATGAAAGCAACCAACTCATGGGAACCATGCAGAGTAGTTAATACAAGCAGCGACCACCCACTATTGATGTACGCTTCTACGGTCTAGATGTAGGGATATCATTTTTTTCCTATGTTTGTGGTTTTTCTCAATTCAATACTACTGAAATGCAGGCGGTCTTGAATGCACGGATTTTGAGTAGGGCTTATAAATGTGTATCTACGGTGTCATACCACATACGATTTTTTTTAGTCTGCAAGCTTCAAAGGGGACTCGAACTGCACGTTCAAAGTAGTAGTACTAAATAACTTTAGAGAACCTCATACTCATTAGGTTCAATTAGCTTCAATCAATTAATTAGTCGGCCTGATTAGGGTCACTATCGGTGAAACTTTTATTGGTAAAGACGAATAAAAAATTTACTTCTGACGACATGGAAGTTGAAGTGATGTCGACTGTATCTGGGGGAAAGAGTTGGCGTATTCCGAGCATGAAAAATACCGTAAAGAGTGTGTTAGAAGGAAAGAATTAGAAAACTGGGTAGGGAGGGCACGTGGCGCCGAGGTCGAAGAGCATAGTCTAGAATTTCTGCCCGTTTTATTCATCTAAATGGAATCTACTGTATAAGTGTCAAGCGTCGCTGGTTTTGGAAAACGTTCGTGTGTATATTCGATGTGAAGAATTTAAAGTACATGGATGACAGGAGTTTTAATTGAAACAAGGAATATCTAGTATCTTTCCATTCATCTTCAAGGAAAAGGATTATAGGAATAATTCTCTGGACAGTATTGTCTGCCAGAACATTTGCCTGCCCTACGTTGAATTCAGAGAACATATATGTTTCCAAGCCGACTGATAGAAATTTCGGTGAATTATCCTGTTGATGACGTCACTGGCACGAAATGTAATTTCCCTTAACAGGTGTCCGGGAAGCATCTCAGAAGGAAACTTACTTGAAATAACTTTGTTATTCATAAAATATCTCTAGTTTGACCTGAAGCACATTATTGACTTCCACGGGTAATGTCTCCCAGGGTGGTATATAATCAAACTAAGAAAAACAATCCCCGTTGATGATCCTGAGACATGTATAAAAAATTTTTTTGAGCATTCTTTACTAAATAATAATCTAACATTTTGGAACACGTCTCAGAATTGCTGACACGAATGATACACGTGTGTCGAACAGTTCACAGAGAGAACGACTAATTATCTATGAAATGGGTACTACCTGGGAATTGTCTTATTTATGTTGTGAGCATCCTAAACTACTCCAACCTTATGTCAGACATATTAACTAATTAATCCAGCAATGTTATGGTGGAGTGAAGTATTTTTTTGACATCAAATTTTGTTCTTTCAGATACAAATCTATCTTGGGAAGTCCTCTTCCAAGACACGCTTACAGAAGATCTGTATCATCTCGTCTGCAATGCTCCCGGTCGAGGTTTAGGAACTTGGTAACGTTCATTCAAATGTTGATCAAGATCGCAGAAAGATTACCCGAAGATTGAAGGGCTGGTGTACACAGGATCGTCATCCTAACTACACAAAGGTGACAGGAAAACTATTGAGGTGGAAGTATTTAATAGAAGTGTGGGGCAAGTCAAGTTTACATTAGCCCAGCTGTCTAATTAAAATTTTCAGGGAAATTCCCGATCGGTAATGGTCCAAAATCATTACTTGGCGTCGCTATTATTCATCATACATGCCTCCACTGTTCAAACCTACTTATGGTATGGAAACTTTTGCAAGTAATATTAATTTCAATGTCGCTGTTCATGTACGTAGCGAAGTTGAATCGCCCAATGTTAGTTCTTCAACGGAATCTCCTCAGCGACTTTTTCCTCGGCCGGCTAAGAACATAGTTCCCTCTGACAGGCCGATAAGATTTCAAATTCATCGCTATAACGCATACCATTCTATTTATCCAACGCCCGTTACTTAGCAAAAATTAGAAATGGCGCTCGACTTGAAAAAACGGCCTCTGCAAAATATTCATCGAGCCAACGCTTCTTCGGGGGTTCAAATGCAGATGGCGAGGCTTTACAGACAAGTGATTATAGTCATTCACATAGATGTTGCTATTTTGAAGCAATATCACCAGCTGATAAATTAATACAATGTATATTATCTGCAACACTGGAACAATTTCTTCCACCGGCTATTGTTATCCATTTTAGCCGTCTATGCGTTACTTTGAAACAATTTTAGCCACCCCTATTTGGGAGCCAATTGTCGCCCCAACAGTCCCTATTGGCATACTAAATTGAACACAAATAACGTCCTTCTAAGCATTCTATTCAATGTAATAATAATATGAATTATTGAGATATTTAAACAACCACTTCACACCAATTGGGGGCAAAACATTTTGCTGGCACATAGTTAGTGTTCATCCTGACAATGGAGATCAACAAATGTTAAATTACACGTGAAGTTTAGTTCCTTTCCCGACAGTCCTGCCAATTTGAAGTCCATACGGTCTCGAATTTGTAATCTATTTTCACAACATTGCGGTTGATTCGAAATCTGCATGTCAGATATAAATAACTAGTAAGGAAATATTTCACAATAATATGAAATGATGCTTGAAATACATTTCAAGAACCGACGGTAAAAAAGGCTAGACAAAAAAAATCTTTGTTCCAAGATGTAAATTAGCCGTTGCCAATTTTGTGTTTGATAAGACTCTTGTTTCATCTATCTCGTAAGATTAAAACACAAGAAAGAGCCGGGATCCGCATCGTCTGTCTGTCTCAGTTGCGGTCTTGAAGAAAAGCCGGGTTTGTTCAAAACAAAATTGATGGCTCACGAGAGTGGGGAAAGATTTAAAGAAAATTTGCTAATATTACGCAGCGGCGCGTTGGATTTACCAAGGAAAAAAATATTGTTGTGAATTAGCACATGAAATCCAATTTCATTGGGCTGGTCATATGTACGATTGAAGTAATATTTATGGTATGCTGTTTGTTCACTATCGAAAGCCATTATTCACGTGTCTAGTAATTGATTTGATCGTGATGCTCATCGTTCATTGCAATAGGTGCTGTCTCCTAGTGAATATTAAGAACTTTTGTGATAGCCCAACATCGTCTGAAATTATTCAGGTCAATCCAATCATGTTTAAAAAAAATTGTTATGGTAAAACCATGTCATAAATTGTCCGCATGAGAAATTTGACCTGTTTACAAATTCTGAGTTGTAGATTTCTCAATGAAGGTGCAAGTATAGTTCGGTTGTCTCAAAATGCGTTTTTTTTTCAGGCCCACTATTTTTCAAAGTTCTTGAATCATCAAAGGTAGCAATCAAACATCTCATAAGCACTTCAAATAACGTGTCCGTTGTTTTTGGTCCGGTAAGTATTTATGATCCTCCATCAAGAGTCTTCTTTCAATGTAGATATAATGTGATAACACATTTCGGCCCTCATACTGGTCAGTATCTCATGCTAGGCTGTTTACAATGTGTGTTGTCGCTGCTCGATTTTTGTAATGTGGTTGTATCAGAAACTAATAAATACGCAATCAGGTGTATAATTTGCAAAAAAACACGTTTAGTTTTACATCAAAATATCACCCAGAGCACTACAAAGTTCGTTACTTACTTTATTGATTGTTTTAAGTTGATCAGACGAAGTATACCTAAATAGGGTTGACCTTCGCTCCTTCTCATAAATGCGTAGGTAATGAAATTTTCGTAGCAAAAACCGTAGACTGTGTACATTTCCCCTCGCAGTAACTTGGAACCCACAGACAATCGCTTCACTGGTGGAGGGAAAAAAAACAGAACACGTGAAGCTCATCCTAACTGGGAAACAGATGTGCGAACACATATTGCGCTATGTCAGAGTTTAATCAACGGGACAGCTGGTCGAAGAGCGAAAGCGTTAAAAAAATACTCATCTGCACAATGGTTTAGTTCTCATCGAGCTTCAGGTTGCAAATACTAATAAATAGCTGCTGACCGCGAGTGGATTTAGAGCTGAATCATAGGTTCTGGGAGACATACACATACACTTAAATGTTCTTTGTATGAGTAACACTCTAAACAAATTGTGTTAGACTTCAATAGAGATTTATTTCCAGTGCAGAAAGAATTGTTCGTAAGAGACACGATTCTCAAAGTAAATTAAGATCACTTATGCTAGGCTCAGGTTTACTGATGAAATACGCCCGTTGTGTTGTAATTCACAGCTTAATTGAGGTTTAAATTGTTTATTCCTGTGAACAATTGATTGAAATACAGTTTAAACCTGCCATCAAGATAGCTTAATGTTTCTTATACACGAAGTCGCTTACTTCTCTCCTAATAAGATATGCCAGTGTCTAGAACATTAGATATAATCTTGTGACTTCAAGATTACCACGTTCCTGACACATGAGTGTCAGCAATTAAACTTGCATGTCCTAACAGTGCAGACAATCAATACACGGTCACGTTACGTTGTGTCGACCATTCGGAAAGCGTCAGCCACTCGCTGCTGCGGTTTGCAGCGGATATAAACAGTTACGTCTTCGTCAGGCAACGCATGAACGTAGGTTAATGCTCACAAGATTCGTTTTATAGCTCAAAACTGACCCTTTTCACCGAGACCGCAAGAAGCATTTAATTGCAAAGAGTTTTCCGAATCATTGCCAGATGAATTTGCGAATTAGCTGAGTTTTATTATACGGATAAAATATATTACGAAAGTTCCTATGCAATGCCCGCAAATTGGTTGAGAAATTTGGGTTCATTCAGTGTATTCTGGAAACACTAATTGCACATCAAACGAAATTATTGTGCCAAGTCAGATCTCAAGTGGCAGTAAGAATGGACTAGTCAACTTTGTGAAAGAGAACAGGTCTTGTCTGCAACTTGCCGGATTGCACCGTCTAGTCTGAGAAAGAGAACAGCTCACTCGTTCCAGTTCAAGAGTGCTTCAAGATAATTCGTATCCGAAGAGAGAAAACACTGTGGCTCGTGAGGTACAGACGCAAAGACATGAGAAAAATCTACGATGTAGCTCAGTAATTTTAGTTGAAATATAAAACAAACTGTTAGAGGTATACAGTTCGGTTTATCAAACTTAGGATATTATCCAGAACAAAATCTAGGTATGGAAAAACCTCCATATTAGCAGGCAATTTAAGTTTGAATAAAAATCTATAAATGGCTTTTGCTACAAATAACTTCATATATGTACAGAAGATATCGTGTTCCACTACTTTTATAATTTCAACATTCTAACAAAATAATGCCACGGTTTACGTGTTCGAAAAATACTTTGTTCAACTTGGATAATAGTTTGATTACTCTACACTATACACCCACAATAGTATGATGCCAATTTAGGTAATTATAATCATTCTAACATATATCACCCTCCATCAGAAAAACCGTCGTGGCGTTCTCCTTCTCTGTTGGAGTTACTGCAGAGTGTACCGGGCATTCACTTCAAGCTGATGATTCCACATATATGACACCTTCCATCCGTATCACCATCGGGGTATTCTTCTTCTCTGTTGGAGTTACTGCAGAGTGTACCGGGGCATTCACTGCAAGCTGATGATTCCACATATATGACACCTTCCATCTGTAACACCATCGTGGTATTCTTCTTCTCTGTTGGAGTTACTGCAGAGTGTACCGGGGCATTCACTGCAAGCTGATGATTCCACATATATGACACCTTCCATCTGTAACACCATCGTGGTATTCTTCTTCTCTGTTGGAGTTACTGCAGAGTGTACCGGGGCATTCACTGCAAGCTGATGATTCCACATATATGACACCTTCCATCTGTAACACCATCGTGGTATTCTTCTTCTCTGTTGGAGTTACTGCAGAGTGTACCGGGGCATTCACTGCAAGCTGATGATTCCACATATATGACACCTTCCATCTGTAACACCATCGTGGTATTCTTCTTCTCTGTTGGAGTTACTGCAGAGTGTACCGGGGCATTCACTGCAAGCTGATGATTCCACATATATGACACCTTCCATCTGTAACACCATCGTGGTATTCTTCTTCTCTGTTGGAGTTACTGCAGAGTGTACCGTGGCATTCACTGCAAGCTGATGATTTCTTATATATATCACCCTCCACAAGAAACACCATCGTCGTATTCTCCTTCTCTGTAGGAGTTACCGAAGAGTGTACCGTGACATCCACCATAAACTGAGGTACATTCCAAACAAGTTATTTTTAATGAGCACCTTGGTGTACCACAGTCTGTCTGGGATTCATATCTTGAGATATCGACGAGAACTGGCGGTGCTGGTTGAAGGTCATCGAGTACTGGAAGGAGTTGACCACCCTGTAATTGCCAACCCCAATTCTCAGGCAGTGAAGAGTATTATATTTCCACTCCTGCACTTGGTAGCAGCGTATGAAGTCGGTCGAAGTAACTGAGCCTAAGAAGCTACACCTAAATTTCTGTTAGCCACCTTTGCCTAGAAAAATCTGGTTCGTAGACCATCCAAGGAATCATATGTCTGTCGCTCTGTATCTTTCATTTTTTCAGTCTGTTTCCATCGTTGAATACCTTGCATCACTCCGTGAATGATGTATTGTTCATGATTTTGTTTAGGCCTTTTCCATGATCTATACCAAGAATCAGTGACGTGGTGTCACACCCCAAAGTAGCGTGAATGTATAT
>SDVV010030837.1:0-11625 GCA_016164225.1 Gammarus roeselii
GGGATCATATGGTCTCAGCGCCTTAGGAGTTCCTGTACCTCCTGTGGCACCCGTACATACCATAGACGTTCGCCGCGTAAAGGACTTCGACTTTGCGCAGTAGTAAACCTTAACTTGAACATTGAAAAAGAAGAAAAACAAAGACTAACTTGATGCAGCACTGTTTGCTGGTTTGACATTCGGCGCCAGAAGGACGATGACTCCAGCGCGCTAGAAAGCCTCGTCACTCTAATCTAATCTAATCTTGTAGTCACGAAAAGTCTGAGGGGGTTTGTTGTGGATTGGAGGAGATCGAAGTCGCTAATCGAGGACTATTGGGAGGGGGTCCGAGGACATGTGGTGGACTGCCTATTGACAGTTATGGATAACGAGATTGGGAGACCAGAATGAGACGTCAGAAGAGGTCTGTTGAGTGTTGGGGTTGCCAGGTTGGCGAGTAGGTGCGTCTGTGTTATTTAATGTGAATAATGTTTCTAGTTGGTCAACGAGAACACATCTCTCCGATCAGTGTGTTGTGCGATGAGCCAGGAGATATCGTGTGCATTGAAGTCACTTAAAGCGAAAGTGTTGGTGGTGGCTAGAAGTAGTCTAAGTGAGGTGTATACTGCAGTTGACATGGGCTGGATGGAGGAATGTATGCCAAATATTTCATTTCAGCAACGTCGCGCAAATTCCGCAGCAAATGCAATAAGTACCCGTGTATGCAGATTTCATCCGGCGTTTTTTTACAGGGGTCTGTTGCGGGAACGATGATAATTGCAGTGTACCTGTTTAGCTTAATTTGGTTGCTAGTATCTAACTTCTGTGATGGTTGTTGTATGATAGGCTGAATCAACGATTCAACTTCAACCAATTAATGTTGTAAGAATTGTCAAACGGCTAGTAAGCTTCAACTATTCCTTTTCAGGTCATACATTCGATCTTTGTGAACACTTTGATGACTCATTCATTCCATACCTCCCCTCAGAGCTTCCAGTGGATGTCCCGCGTTTTGCAGGCCGTGGACAGCATCCACCAAGTGGGCATCTACTGCTTGGCGCTGGTGCCCCCCAACCATTTGCCCAAGACGCCATTAGGCGGTATCCACCTGTCAGAGACTAAGAAGCGCTTCCTGGAGGGTTGCCTGCACCCAGCAAACGTCCTCATGTGCCCCCACGCTTGCGTCAGCAACCTTCCAAAGCCGAGGGAAGTCCACCACGGTAAGTGTAGAGTAGGCACATCATGCGCTGTTTTGTGAACTAGAAGAGCGATAATGATCTTTGTTATCGGACTTTCTTTACCTCCTCAGAGCAGACTGTTGATCCGGAGTGTGTGTACGGGCTTAGTGACGTTGGCTATGATTTGGTACGAGTGTGAGTGTATGGAGAGGAGTGTGAGGTGCGTCTTGCCGTCGGTCATCCCCAACTTTTGGCATTTATCTTGGTTATAAGTCACTGCATCATCATCCTCCTTCCCTTCAGACGTGGGCCCTGCCAGTGTGATGGTCGGCAACCTGGTGCAGGGCAACCGCCTCGCCATGGCTCAAGGACGCGACATCGGTCTCATGGACGACGAGGACGCCAGCAGGAGGCATCCTCAGTTCATCGCAGACATTCTCAAGTGGAGAGCCAACACCACAGAGAACCACGAGATCCTGACTTTACTGAACTCGAAGGGTCAAGTCGCAGTCTCTCTTACCTGTTCTCAGCTGCACAAGAAGGCAGAGAGGGTGGGGGCTCACTTAGTGGACAAGGGTCACATCAATACAGGAGATCATGTGGCCCTTATATACCCTCCCGGGGTAGATCTCATCGCGGCCTTCTATGGCTGTCTGTACGTGGGCGCGGTCCCTGTAACCATACGGCCACCCCACCCTCAGAATCTGCAGAGTACGGTTAATACAGTCAGGACGGTCGTCGAAGTGTCCAAGTCCGTCATCATTCTTAGCACTCTGTCAGTAATTAAGCTCCTCAAAAGCAAGGTGAGTAGCAGCAGGAGGTAGACCTGGCACTTAGCGTAAATGGTTATACACTTTATTTTAACCCTGCACTGGACGTCAATTGAGATTGTTGGGTTATATTTGGGTACCTGGTGGGCTGCTAATAAGCTTATTAAATTCTTTGGTAATTATCTAACTTTAGGTGTGCATTTCATATCAAAAATATTTTTATTTGAATAAATAATGAACGGAAAAATGCCATACACGAGCAGGTAAACAAACTATGTGATTTCAGGAGGAGAAATTCGAAAGTGGCAAGAAATGGCCGAACATAGTGGACACCGATGACTTACCCAAGAAGCGCCTGACCAGTATCTACCGCGCCCCAACCGCCGAGATGATCGCCTACCTTGACTTCAGCGTCTCCACCACCGGAATGCTGGCCGGCATCAAGCTCTCCCACGCCTCTGCCACAGCACTCTGCCTCAGCATGAAGGTCGCCTGTGAGCTGTACCCCAGCCGAGTGGTCGCCCTCTGCCTCGACCCGTACTGTGGCCTTGGGCTGGCCCTCTGGGTGCTCTCTTCCGTCTATTCAGGGCATCAGTCAATACTTATTCCACCAGGAGAGGTAAGAGTCATGTAGCATTTAAAAATATCATCGCTGTTAAATAAATAAAAATCTCGCTCTTTGAAGATTTTGACAATTAATCATTCATGTACAAGGGGCGTTAACATTTTCCACGAATAATAATTCCTTACTTCTTCAGGTGGAGGTTAATCCCGCCCTATGGCTCACAGCCGTGTCTCAATACAAAGTCCGTGACACCTTCTGTTCTTACGGCGTCATGGAACTCTGCACTAAAGGTCTCAGCTCTTCCATCGGGGCTCTCAAGCAGCGTGGTGTAAACCTCTCTTGCGTGCGTACCTGTATCGTCGTGGCAGAGGAACGACCCAGAATCGCCCTCACAAACTCCTTCTCGAAGCTCTTCAACGGTTTGGGTCTCAGTCCAAGAGCAGTTTCCACGAGCTTCGGGTGCAGAGTGAACGTCGCAGTGTGCCTCCAGGGAGCCTCCTCACCAGACCCTTCCACGGTTTATGTTGACCTCAGGTCGCTGAGACATGATCGCGTCACACTCGTCGAGAGAGGGGCCCCTCACTCCCTTTGCCTCATGGAGTCCGGCAAGCTTCTCCCGGGAGCCAAGGTGGTCATTGCCAACCCTGAAACCAAGGGCCACTGTTCTGACTCTCATCTTGGCGAGATCTGGGTCCAGAGTAACCACAATTCAAGCGGATACTTCACCGTTTACGGAGACGATGGTAGCTCCAACGATCACTTCAACTCTCAGCTTGTCACGGGTAACACCGGAGAAGTCTACGCACGGACTGGTTGCCTCGGGTTCCTCAAGAGAACAGAATCTGTGCAAGCGGACGGGGAACTTCACGATGCGGTGTTCGTGGTTGGATCTCTGGATGAGACTGTGATGCAACGCGGCATGCGCTACCACCCCATCGACATCGAGAACACAGTCATGAGATGCCACAAGAAGATATCTGAGTGCGCAGTGTTCTCGTGGACCAACCTCCTCGTAGTCGTTGTCGAATTAGATGGTCAAGAGTACGAGGCTCTCGACCTTGTGCCTCTGATCACATCGTCTGTCGTCGAGGAGCACCAAGTAATTGTGGGTGTGATCGTGGTAGTGGACCCAGGAGTTGTCCCCATCAATTCTAGGGGAGAGAAGCAAAGGATGCACCTCAGGGATGGCTTCCTGGCTGACCAACTCGATCCCATCTATGTCGCTTACAACATGTAAAGTGGAGGACTCTCTTCTGCTACAGCGTGCATCATGCGACACACTACTCAACAGGGTTGCTTAGGATCCGTGGTGTAACCACCGACCCTTTATTATCTGGAAATATTGATAAATGCAATAATAGAAACAGTTCTTGGGGTACACTAAGTCCACGTTCTGATATTATTTACCCAGTTAAGCTGTTAAGCGTTTAAATTGGACGGGTGTTGGTGTATTTCTAAGTACCTCATTACTATAGAAAAGCCTCCGGAAGCTGTGCTGCAAAAAGGTTCATTGACTTCGAACTTGAAATTGTTAATTTTAATACAATTCCATAACTTTCACAACTGCATTATTTTAAATAGGTACGTTTTGCATTTGAAGCGTAATTGTCATTGAAATAACATGAATTTAAATGTGGTAGTTTTCTTAATGTTTTGCACGAAATGATAAATCTGATGTTAGAGCTTAGTGTAGAACTCGAGTGGTAGCTACAGCTGAAATTATGAAAACGTATTTGTAAGTTCCAATTCTGTATAAAGTTGTGCTGATAAAAGTTATGGTAAACTGAGACCGCTTTAGCGATGTTTTGTTGTTGTTGAAAAGCAATGTAAGGATCTATTTAGGTTTCTGTATAGTATGTGTTCTTGAGTATGATTTTACCAACAGCAAATCTATCGTTTTTATTGTTAAAGAATTGAACTAGAGTAATTGAAAGTTGCTATGCTAGTCGAATACTGCCAATATCTTGATGCCTAGAGCTTCTGGCGGTAGTGATGTATATTCATATTCTTTGAGAGAGCGAACGCTGGAGCTGACGGCAGTGTTCGTCAACAAGCATTTCGTACCAATAGTCGGCCACGCTGCGTTTAGAAACTCATTTTTTTTTTCATTTTCTGTATTTTTTTTAGAACTCATTTTAAGATTCGTTTATTCTCCCAGAGTTTTGTTAATGTATGTGTAGTTCGAACTGTAGTGTTGTGTGATTACCTTGCATGGAGTTATCACTGCTCTCTAAACACTGAAGCTCAAGTATAGAAGAGCACGTGCGCGCTTTGCAAACTTCATGCATGTAGAACTGGTACCTAAACTGAGGGACGTTGACCGGGACGGGCTGAGTTAAGTTCAAGAGGAGTAACTTTACCCAACTTTATTTTTATTGGGTGCTGTAGCTCTCATTACAGAAAATGGGAACGATGCACGAACGTTATTCCATACACACAAGCCACCACCCAATATTTGGTGGGTAACTCAGGCGCAGTGAATGCAATAATATTCACTGGTTCATACTAACCGAGAGCGTGTGAAATTGTCGGCACTATTTTTCGATTGACTGTCCATAATATTAGTATTACTGTGGATCAGTTTGTTAGCTTTATTAGGACACGTCCGTTGCATGCGCGTTGAATCACGGCCCCCGGAATAATGTTTACATTGACCGAAACTGAACTTTGTATCCAAAGCAAGCGTCCGTCGCTATCAAAGGATTCATCATTCGTTTGGGGGCGAGAAATTAAAGAACTTTCATGTCCATCTAGGCAAAAATACAGCATATTTGCATTTTCTATGTTTACGTTTCTAATAATAAAAGGAATCGACTCTTCTACGAAACTCCAAATCATAAAGAGAAAGTAGCCACATTCACATCATTATATAACTTTCGCAACATCCATTAATGTTGTGTGGCTCAGATACTCTCCTGTTAAATTATACGAACATAAGAACACGCAGCTCATGATCTCAGTATGTCTGTTTTAGCCTGTGCTTGTAGTTTTTGAGACCCCTGATCTACAAAGTGAATCTTTAGCTACGTGAGTCCTCGATTTACCCTGATATACACAGCCTTCCTATCGGTGATCAATATGCTCACCGACCGTTGAACCATATGTAAAGTAACAGGCATGCGTAACAGCCTCACATGTTTACGCTGTTTGGAATTATACAGCACACGTGGCTTCTGTAAATAAATTATCCTATCGTGGACGAAAATGCTACTTGTCTTGCGGGGGATCTATTTGTAGATACACCAAATTATTGCAAGTTCAAGCCATTTTTTGTGTAATTAAATGTAACGGCATCCAATTAAACGGGCGGAGGAATCTATCGATACTGTACCTATTTGTGTGGCAGGTATTATAATTTTCATATAAAAAATATCGGTCATTTTAATGTTGTGGCTCTATAGCGTTGACAATAATGAAACGAGAAGCAGAGTGTATCAAAAAACTAAAAAACTCTTGTGTAGTACTAACGTGGCATAAAAACGCATCCGCTACAGTTACTCTCCCTTACTAGCAGCCCAAAAAAACAGTATACTGGTATTTCGTGTGTTATTTTCAATAAATGAATTGTAGGTCATATCTGCCGCTTTGCACTTTTAATATTAAAATCCGTATCACTGATTGCCATTACTCAATGTGTTGTCTTCTCACAGCCATTGTTAATCAGATGTCTCCCCCCCCCCTCTCACTGTACCAGAAAGCTATTTATGCGACACTCCTCACTGTACTAATGAATTGCTTCGCCATTGTGTGTCAGCTACAGTAACGGTTTACGTGCCCTACGGGGGAGCCTACGATGACTCGCGTTGAGGCTCTGGTGGAAATGAGGCTCAAATCAAATTAGTAACGGTCTTCAGTGCTCCAATTCCTTCTGTAACTCAAGTCTAAAAATGGTTATTTCTAGATGCTGACAATAGTTGCAACCCGTTCAAGCATTACAAATTCGTAATAAATTTAATTTGTTATTGAAATATCTTTGGATACCATTTATTTTATTTTATTTAGATTCGTCCGCAGTCGGAAAGCCCAGGACAAGTAAGGTTTATAATTTTTGAATCTAATCGGCTGACTTTGGCTAATGCGGTGGGTGACGGTCAGTGATCGATTCTCTAACTCCGCAGTAATTGGTATTATTGCGTACAAAAATTACGAACTTCTGCTGTTTGTTGCGCATCGACTGTTGTTTATGATCGCGAACGTTCGGTGCCAGATTTGACTAGCCTCATTTCCACCGGAGCCTCAACGTGTGTCCGGTGCCCGAAGGACATTGAATCCAGTGCACTAGAAAGCCTTTGCTCTCAAATCTAATCTCTTATGATGGCGACATCAGCGATGGGTCTGCTATTGAGGAGTAAGTACTATGGCATTTGCCTTTCATGTGCTGATTATGAGCCGTACAATCCACCAGGTGTTTTAGTGCTACAATTTGAGTTTCGTTTTGAGATTTCTTGTGACTTTGTCAGAGTTCGTCATGTTTGATTTATTGTGCCTGTGGCTTTCGGTAGCAGAAGCTGTTGTTCCTCAGAGTATTAGCAAAGGGTGTCTAGTCCATGTCATAGGTAGAAGGGCCGCGTGTCGTATACCCAACTCCTACAAGAGTTGGAACGCTGGCGGTAGAAGGGCCGCGTGTCGTTTACCCAACTCCTACAAGAGTTGGAACGCTGGCGATCCTGTAGCGTTTTCTGCACTTTTCTATTGTAACTAGTGAGCGCCAGCCTTTAGAACCTTCACTCTCCTGTCCAGCTGTGCTTGCGTAGGTCTGTAAGGGACGTTTAGTAGCTACCTTCAATGATGCTTAACACAGTCGTTATGTTGGTCACCGAATGAAACATGAATATGTAATCTAGGATTGAGGCATCGCTGCTAAAGGATTACAGGACTTTCTGGTTTTGCACATGGGAACCTTGCGAGATGTGGAGTAGCCCTTCTGCGTCGCACCACAAAAGTGTTCAATGCTACTACCCGAAAGTGTGTTGAGTGTTTGTCTCGTATAAAAACGGAAGGCGTTCAATCTGAAGTACATCATCTAGCGAAAGGCTACTATTATAAATTAGTATTTGTTCTTATAGGAAACGACTTGTTGTATCATCCCATTCCCTCAAAGTAAATCAGAGAGCGATCTTTGTGTGGTGTCCCGCGCATGGTAGTTCTTTCTTGTGCTTGCTACTAGCATATGTGCCATTTTTAACAGATTTTCATACCGTACGGAAATGAATACAAACATAAATGCGTAGCATAGGAAGAATAAGTGGGTAGCTTTTTGGCTCTTGAAGTTAAATAGGCAGATGAAAATTTTCACAATTTAGTATTGGGGCGCGTTAATAACATTCATATTAGACTACTTTTTCTACCCGTAAAGTAATTGTTGTGTGAATATAAGCGTCCTACAATTGAAATAATTCATGAATGTTAATATTTGATATCTTCTGTTCCTTAAGTGTAAGATTTTATTGTACTATCCTTCTTGGTGCAGAGCTTGGGTTTACACTTTTCTATTTTCACATGCCCATTGCCCGTTACAGTATTGGGCACTGCGTCCTTGCTACTTGGTGACGCAAACCTGAACATAAACGCTCATTTTATATCGAAGAGTTCTAAATTATTATTTTTACCCATTGCAGTAAATACTGGTTTTATTGGTCGCGCATTGAATAGTCATGACCAAACCTCGGAACTGTACATGCAATCCAAAGTTTTGATCCGAAACACGCCACATTCAGGTCTTTGATTTGATTCCGGTGGTCTTGATGCATTGGTTGCTCATGAATGTAAAATACAGTTATATGTAAACTAGCATTTTTTTAAATTTCTTGTTGTTGGCCTTCGACCCTTTCCGTGAGTTTCTTCATGTTTTCAGCAGCCAAACTTCTCACTCGCCGATGTCAAGTCAAGTATTTTGCAGAAGAGAAATATAGTATTTAGATACTTTTTTCCATTACTTTGTCCAACTTTGGGGAGGAATTTTGGATAAGATACTCCAGAAGTGTATCCTAGATACTGTAAATGGAATAGTCGAAAAAATCCAACGTTGAGAAAGGTATTTTTTATTGATGACTGATGCTCCACGTTCCTACTGACTGCGGCAGGACGAAGACTCGCGCACCTCAATGAACACCGACGATGAGAAGATAAATAATCTAGCCCGGTTAGCTTCGAGAAGTAGCGGTTATACTTTACGTTTAAAAATACAAATTTTGTGCTTTTTCGTTTATCAGTTGATACATCTGTGATGCATCTGTTGATGTAGCTGCGTGAAAAATAAATTGCCAACTGAATGAGTAGTAGATGCAACTTAAAATAAAAATTGCTTCAACAAACTCAAATTTCAGACACAAACAAGCTTCAAATTCCCGAGTCTCATTCCTTAATGAGCCTCTTGCACAATACGTACGTAAACAAGAAACAAAAAATCCGCTGTTTGTTTTGGTATGGTATTTTGAAATGTTCACAATGTCTACTCTACTCGCAGCTATAATTGTTTCCAATTACTGACTTGCTTAAGCAAGTGCATTCATGTTCATTCGGGTATGATTCAAACTCTTTATACAAGAATAATTCCTAACCTGAAAACCAACAAATTGACGCATGTTTTTCATTAAAAGATTGCGTTCCATGAATACTAGATTTGTGCCTCTCTCGAATCCGTCACTGCTGATTGTTCTGGTCCCTAATTGTGTAGAAGCAGATAACCGAAGTTTTGATCTATTGTCGTTTATATTCTTCTGCCTAATTCGTATACATTTGTAGTGATGCTCAAGATTCTTATTCTGTTTTATTTTACATAGTGTAATTACTACTACTCTCATTACCTTAAGGAAAGAACCCTACGTTACTTAGAGACGTTCGTGAAAGACTTTATATGATAATGTGAATAGTAATTTAAATGCCCTCTCTATTAGTTGACTGGTAAAGTAACCGTTTTGTTCTCTTCTAAGCTGTCCTTTCTAGCGTACGTTTGTCAGTGCTTCTAATTGTTTCGTATTACCCCTCAAACCAAATGAAGAATTTTCGGCAGTTTAATTGACAGGTGCCCTTCTCTCCAAGCATCACGAAGGCAATTTCAGGTAATCAGACATCACTAAATATTTGTTAGTGCTATTGTATTCAAGTTTACTTTCATGACCTCTGTGGCCTCACGGCTGCCCAAAATACCAGCACGGGTAACGTGCTGAGCAGAACAGGAGGCACAAACGCCACAGCACACCAGATTCAGGGTAGCACGGCACAACAACGGGCCTAATTATTCATAAATGTGTTTAAAGCGATTTAATCACAACATTTCAAATGACAAAAAACGTCAATATTATTAGACCAGTCAAATTCTAAATGAGTGATATCTGTCAACTACCCTTTCCCAGAAGGTAAGCCATTCCACACACCAACCCATCTCACTCGGAAGACCCATCTTACTCGGAAGGACCGGCTGCGGGCGTAAATAGTTCAATTCCAAAATGTTGAACGAGTTGGCTTGATATTACTTTACATTAACCGTGTGTAGGGGTTTAAATGTGAACTAATAATATCCATCTACACTTTCTGACTGCGTTACCTATCGTAATTATGGGCTATTAAATTCATTAGCTGATTTGAAGATTATTTTGCAAGAATATCTTTGGTTCGAAAGAAATCACCAAAAATATTTCTTTGAGTCTGCCGTTATTTTCAAAGCCCAATCAATAAACCCTTTCCTCAAAGACAATTTCCATGTATTTACTATCCGTAAACAAACTAAGTTTATCAACGGTAGCTAAGGGTACTAATTGAGATTTCTTCACCTACCGAAGCGAAAGCTTCTTCGGACTAACAGTTCTTGTAGTTAGAGAATTTTTACAGCAAGAATTTCACCCTCAGCCCTACGCAGACTTTCAATAATTCCTTAACTTAAGTCAACCTCACATCAATCCATCATCAGTTACTGAGTAGTGTCTATATTATTGTGAGAAGTTAGAGTATTTCATCATGTTTTCTTTAATGTGTACATTTGTCCTATTTATAAGTTCATGTGTGTACATTTATTTCTTTTTTGGTATTAGTAGTGTTGTTGAAGTTTACATAATGAAATATTGAAAATGATATTGTACAGTTTCCATTGGTAGTGCGAATGATAAACCACTTTTGTTGGATGTTAGTGTGTACAATGTTTTTTTTTTGTCCTTTATACGGTAAAACAAATATTGAGAACAGTAAAGTAAAGTTCCAGTACTTCATTGTGCAATTTATAACATGTTGTCTTATTTTACCAATATTTTTCCGCAAAACAGGTGTTCAATACTTCCGTATAAAGTGTTTAATACTTTTGCAAAACAGGTGTTTAAAACTTCCGCAAAACGTGCTTAAAACTTCCGCAGAACAGGTGTTTAATACAGCGTACCTAATCACGATAACCGAAGTGATGTGACGTTAGAGCCCAAAATCGAACTCTCAGAAGTTAAACTACGGATCGGTTCTATTTGAGCCTAATTTCCACCCTAACCTCATATGAGTCTTCGTTGGCTCCCCCGTAGGGCACGATGCAGACCGAAGCTCGACGAGGGGTCGCCGACGACAAGGCTCACCTCACACTTATCTCATGCAGTCACACACACGAAACTGAATTTAATTTGGGCCTCATTTCCACCAGAGCCTCAACGTGAGTCATAATAGGCTCGCCCGTAGGGCGCAACCGTCGTTGATTTAGGTAAGTCCGCACGGCCTCGCGTGCGAAAATATTAGTTTTGTCAAGATGAAGTCGGTACATATTTTAGTTGTGGCATATTCGCGTACTAGCGCGTACGAGAGAGTATAGAGTTAATGCGTATCTTCGAAAACACGAAACTGAAGCCCATAAACGCTGAAGGATCCGACCAGGACCTTGGGGTGGATGGATGCTTATTCATTTTATAGATCATTAACACTTTATTTTAGTATTTTATTATTTCTTCTTGCTTGGGCTCTATTATTTTTCTCTGCCCTTTTTTCATGGTGATGAATTTTAAATTTGTTATCATCATTATTATTATATGTAACGAGGTTGGTTGAGAGAAGGTGACCCAGGGAGAGGAGGTACTCGTGGGATCCGCGGGACTCGAGGACCCGGGGTTTCGGGAGCCCGGGGGACTTGGGAGACCGGGTGGATTTGGGGTGGTCCACTTGGATC
>SDVV010030838.1:0-11625 GCA_016164225.1 Gammarus roeselii
CTCAGAACATAGCCTATGCAATTACCTTGGACCATTTACATAAACATTTTAGTATTCAAACCGCACGCTATGGTGAGTGTAGGCCACCAAAACCCTATTCGCGCAAGAACTATCGTCAATGTAACTAAATATCTTGATGCTTGTGAATTTATTACATTAATACCTAATAATTGCAAAATAGAACACACTTACTGTAATAACTAACATAGTTGATCCCGCCTTCTTTTGCAGGATTCTAAACCTGTAAAACAGAAAGCAAAACGGCTCAGGGAAGAATCCGAACGTAGGAGAGGGGCAACAAAATTCGCACAAATACCCTACGGCAGCCCAACCACCCAAGCCCTCCCCCTCCCCTCCCTCCCACCTCAGCTCCAGCACAGCAATACAGTATATCTGGGTGTCTCGCCGCCTTCACTCATGATTCACTGATACCTAACCTTAGTCAACGAATGGTTGATGAGACGACGCAGTTAAAACGATTAGACCCATTGAACTTACACTTAAAAGTCATTATCTAACAGGCATTCAATTTGGTCTCATCAGTTGTTATGGAGATATCCATTTTTGTTGTACAATCGATCGGCGACGGAATCAGACTCCAACTATCATAGCTGCTGGGCGTATCACAGACGCCGACGAGATGCTCATCTTATCCCTGCACGTACGAACAAACGGCACTTCTCTCCATCTCAAATTATGCGAACGTGCCGGGATTCGTCTTCGATCAAAACAGATATGTTAAGTTAAAAACTTTACTGTTTCTATCTACTGAAATGATTTCATAGAAATGTTACAGTATACGTAGATGCGAATAGAAATACAATCTACTCTATTTTAATTAGGCAAAGTCGCATTTGTGTTCAACAGAGAACAAGTTCAAACCTCGCTGCTGCTGTTCTGTCTGAAATCTTATGCAGGTGTTCATGACAAGGCGGGGCGGGGGCGTTGAGAAGGGGGAGGGGGGGCGGTGAATAGCGCACAAGCAAAGTGTTACCTAGCTGTAGTCTTCCGATTGCAAACGGTTTCAGTGGAGGGAATGGAAAATATTTATAGCATTATTTCACCAACAAGGAACAAGGCATTCTTTGTTTTGAGTGCTTGATGTATTCGATCATTTTTTGACGTGAAATATTAGGGAAGTGTAACCATGTCTATTCTGCAACGTTGACAATGGCGCAGCCCACGAAATTTGTCTTGTAAAAATGGCAATATATGTGTTATTACTCATGGTGATTGGCTCATGTTAACCACATTAAATCATATTATCACCGAATGCCTTTCGGAATTTTTCGCACCGCATGTCAATATTTGCTATAACTAAATTGACTCCCGTCCTGGAAAATAAGTCATGACAGCTGATTTTAGTACCTCATAATAAATGAAATTAATACTAAATCAGATTGGAGTGATTTTATATTTTAGAGAACATACCAACAGGTGGCGCAAGTAGCTTGAAAATCAGTTCTCGGGTGAAGTGGGAGGACGGGATCATATAAAAGAAAAGTGATAGGTAATTACGTTCTTCAGTTATGTGTTAGCTCAAAATCTCAAATTGTAAACCAAATTTCAAAATAGAAGCAAAAAGATGTTGTACGTGTATCTAAAAAAACAGACGGGACGGAAAAGACGCCGATTAATAATAATAGTGGCCACTATAAATAGCAAGAACTGGGTATATAAACTGAATTATATCTGCGGTTGAGTTGCAAATACTTTCTTACCTCATGTAATATTTTGTTGCCGAATGACCCTCAAATAGGTTAGTTTCCCGACCCTAAATTAGAGGGAACTAAACAAATCGTCAAACCGCCATTGAACATCTCCGACGAATTCCCGCACGGTACATCGTGGAGTTATCGCCGTGTAATGTGACGGCCATTCATATACAAGAAGTGGATGCCGTTTTGATGGAGGCTCTTCGAAGTTCCCAGAGAAAAATATTGGTTGATTAATTCTATATGCTTATCAGATTTAATTGATTCGTGGTTCGGAGTAATATTTTGTCCCGATACCTTGATAATCATTGGATATTATACTTGCAGAGGTTTTGCTCTGAAGGCGGAGTGACAACGTATTTGCTTCGATTGATGTAAATCGAGAGTAGTGTATATAGCACGGAAACGCTAAATTGGTCCGGTCTACGGGAGTTTGCACATAACATTTCAGCGGCGCGAAGACGGTCGGCGCGAAGGTGGGCGGGCGGCGCTAAGGAAACGGAAGTTGGTTGACTCATTCAGACAGACGGACAGCTTTTATAAATATATGTTAATAGGTTATATATGTTAATAGGTTATATATGGGAATAGGTTAAATGTCAAACTTCATTTGCAACTTATCAAACCTGTCCACTACTTTATTAAGAACTCTTTGGATAGTTATGCGATCTTGCTCACAGTCCGCTTTGTAGCAGAGTTTAGCGTCGACATCAAATTTTGATAACTTGCTAACGATGTCGGTGTCGGGGTCATTTAAATTGATTATAAAGAGAAAGGACTCAAGAAAACTGCCCTGGGGTACTCCTGATGTTACCGTAGCTCAATGACTTTTTCCTTGGTCGACACTGACCCGTTGCTTGCATACCGTGAGAAAATTTCGAAGCCACCTGGCCACGTTTCCAGTTATGCCAAGCGCCTCCACTTTTCTACGAAGGCGAGCATGTGGGACCTTATCAAACGCTCTTTGAATGTCAAGGAAAATGAGGTCGACAGCTTCGGTTTCATCGTACATCTCGGCTTCGCTTCTGAAGCCGTGTTGGGTTGCCTTGGTGAGGTAGTTTCTATCGGGTTGACAAGTTTTACTAGTTTTTCTCAATCTTTCTAAGGTTTTGCCGACCGCAGATGCGAGGATCATTAGTCTATAGTTTCCTGACTCCTGCCTACTACCCTTCTTCAATACGGTTGTGATGTTTGCTGTTTTCCAATTTTATGGAATAATTCCAGTCGTCCTAGACCGGTTAAAGATCTGTGTCAGTGGACCACTTATGATTTCGGAGGGGTTCTGTAACACTCACGGATGCAGGTCATCTGGTCGTGTAGATATGTAAATGTTTAGTTTGCTGAGTTGTTCCTCTACTTCACCAACGAGGATGTGAATATTTTTCAACGGTTGCACTTCTCGAGGCAGGTCGACTCCTGCAATATTATTAATATTCTTATCTGTGAAGACGGTTACAAAGTATCCGTTGAGAATCATTGGCATGTCTGCATCGGATGATATTAGATCTCCTGCTTTATTTCGTAGAGGGCCAATGATGTAATGAATAACACGTGTATTGTACACATATGTATATAATCCTTTTGAATTGCACTTAGCCGATTTTGCAACAAATCTTTCCTCGTTTCTCTTTGCGCTTCTGACCATTTTTTTCCTTCTGTCGGCCAGCAATTGCTTCTTGAACATCATTATTCAGCCAAGAGGGATTATTTATCTGTATGTTTCTCTCCCGGAAGTATTGCTTGCTTGCACCACCCGATATCTAAGATACGGTAAGCATTCATCAGCGGTCCTGTCATTGAACTGGTACCCAAAGTCTATGTTTGTGATTTCGTCCTTCAAGCCATCAAAATCGGCTATTCGAAATTTTTAGTTATACCTTGCTGATTCTCGTATTGTTCGTTTTGTTGGGATTTGGAATCCAATAGTATGGTGATCACCTATTTTTTCTTTAACTGTTACCAGATCTACTACTTGTTCTTCATTCAATAGAACAAGGTTCGAAATATTAAGCCCCCTGGTTGGTTCTTCCACGTATTGTGTTAGGTTGTTATTGCTAACGCGTCGTATCTACCTGCCGCCACCCCTGAATTCAGCTTCCAGTGTTGTCTAATTGATGTCAGGTAGGCTGAAGATCCTCATCGAGATACTCATATGGGATGAAGAAAAGATATCGTCCGATTCGTCAGTAAATGCGTTCATTCCATTCAATTCATGTATTTACGTTAGGACAAAATAATGTCGAACAAATTAAATCCCCCTTCTCCTTGATTTTGTAGCAAATATTTCGAATGAGGTCATTAGAGAACTGTCCTGCTCTATCTGCACTGTCATTATCATCACTGTCATATCACATTACCAACCCACTTTTTACTTTTTGAACCCACTCTGTCGATCGGATCGGATTCAAGGTCATTGATGGGCTTGGAATAGAATTACCAAGGTCATTGATATTCTTGGAATGTCAATGGGGACCAACATTCGTCAATATCATTATGTGCGGTGCCGTGAACAGTTACCTATCGGGCACTGTGCCGAGAACATTAGCTTATTCAGTGCCTTGCCGTGGACAGTGGTTTTATTTTGTCGAGCCATTTGCAATGAGTACTCAGGCGCCTTGCCGCGAACAGTGGGTTCTTAACTGGCCTTTCCACGAACAGTGTGTCATTTAGTGCCTGCCGTGAATAGTGGAATCTCTACTGCCATGCCTTGGTGAGTGCGGTCATACTACCCTGCCGTGACCAGTGAGTTCTTGACTGCCCTGCTACAAAAAGTGTGGTTGCTACTGCCCTGCTCTGGACTGTTAAGTACCTACTGCTTTTATCGTGGATAGTACCACCTTCTTCGGAGCTTCTATCAGCGCTTTGATGAAGAAGGACGGTGGCATCCGCCCGAGAGCTGTTGGGAACACCTTGAGAAGGCTCGCTACCAAAGTAGGAGTCAGAGCACTGTCTGTGAGACTCGGCCACGAGCTTCGCCTCGTTCAGTTAGGGTTCTCAACCAAGGGAGGATGTGAGGCAGCTGCCCAGGCAGCCAGGGCGTACTTAACGAATTGTCATCACAGGAGAGTTTTTCTTAAAATTGACATGCGAAACGCTTTTAATTGTATCAGAAGAGACACTTTTCTGACAGCGGCTCAGAACCGCGCTCCAGGCGCTTTCAGACTGCTTTGGCAAGCTTATACGCAACCAACATCATTATACTATGGTGAAAAAGTGTTGCAGTCATCCCCTGGTATTCAGTAAGAAGACCCATTTGGACCGGCACTGTTCTCTCTGGGGGTTGACGAGGTTGCCCGAGCTGTTGAATCAGAGTTCAATGTCTGGTACCTTAATGATGCCACCCTTGGAGACTCACCGGAGAAGGTATTGCAGAACGTGCAGCGCTTGATTATTCAGTTGCAAGAGATTGTTTTAGAGGTTAATTGACCATCTTGAACCACTCACCTCAGGAGTTGGACCACACAGTGAGATATTTTAGGTTGGTGCTACCTGATGTCAGAGTGGTTCCTATTAGCCAGTGTACTCTGCTGGGAACACCACTTTCCGAAGAGGGTATACCCGATGCTTTGAGATGTAAGCAGGATGACTTAGACCGAATGATCACGCAATTGGAGGAGATGGATAGTCACCAAGCATTTGTACCTCTGAAAAATTGTTTCTCTATTCATAAACTGCAATATGTGCTCAGATCATCGCTCGCCTATCAACATTATGAGTGTCTGAACAGTTTTGATTTGGTGTTGAGGGACGCCGTCACTAGGGTGACCGATGTTTCCTTGATGACAGATATTGGAACCAGACCACTTTGCCAGTTAGTCATGGAGGCCTCGGGTTCAGAAGAGCAGGAGATGTTGCCCTTCCAGCCTTCATCTCGTCGATGCATTCTGTGAGTGACTTAGTCGAAGCCGTTCTTTCCGATGTGAACATCGTGGCTGACACAGAGGAGCTGCAGGGTGCCGTCGGGATATGGAGGAAGAGAGATGGTGATCCCCTTAACTTGGAGGGAAAGAACAAGAGTAAACAGAAAGTATGGGACTTGCCATTAGTAGAGGTTACACTGAACGAGTTGCTTGCTGTTGCGGATGAGACGACGGAAGCACGCCTATTGGCTGCCTCCAGCAGAGAGAGTGGTCTCTGGATTCATGCTGTCCCTATGCCGTCATTGGGGAATCAACTAGATCCAGAGACACTGCGCATTGCCGTTGCTCTGAGGGTAGGATCTAAAATCTGTCAACGGCATCCATGTCGTTGTAGTCAGAGAAATGAACGAGATGGGACTGCATGGACTATCATGTAGGTATAGTGCCGGTTGCTTTCCCAGACACTCTGCGCTGAACGACATCGTCAGAAGATCTTTGCAGAGAGCGGGACTACCATCGGTGTTGGAACCTTTGGGTATGGAGAGGAGTGATGGCAAGAGACCCGATGGCATCACAGTTTTCCCCTTCAAGAATGGTAAGAGTTTATGCTGGGACTGTACTTGTGTGGACACTTATGCGGAAACGCGTTTGATTCATTCTGCAATTTCAGCTGGATCTGCAGCTACAGAGGCAGAGACACGTAAGTGCAGGAAGTATGGCACTTTGACCAGACAGTTCCAATTTGAGCCAATAGCCTTGGATACGACAGGGGTGTATGGCGAGTCAACTGCGAGAATTGTGAAGGAAATTGGGCGTAGATTGGTGGAGACAACTGGAGATTCATTAGAATTTCTATGGTTCCAGCAGCGGTTGGGTTTGGCCCTACAGAGAGGCAACGCTTTCAGCATCCTATCAGCAGGTCTGGATGCCGGGGAAAGGTTTTAGTGGGTCGGAGGGCATCCCGTTTGGGTGATCACATCCAACCCCACACTTCGTTCCATAAGGGAATTTCCTCCCTCCGAAGGTTATTTATTTTAATTTAAAAGATTTATCCAACGAATTCATTTTTTAACATCTAATATAATTTACATTGTCTGTCAAATAAATGGCTCCGAAGGTTTGAGAATGAAACCATACAAAAAAGTAAAGTCTCTACTTCCATGCTGACTGCCCTGTAACGAAAGTGAGGTCGCTACTACACTGCTCTAGACAACAAAATCTATACAGTTCAGCTGTGGACAGTAAAGCCGCCATTGCCCTGCCCTAAACAGTATGAGCTGTTGCGACCTCACTGTTTGTAGTAAGTCTGTCAAGAACCCACTGTTCACGGCAGGACAGTAGAGACCACCCACAGTTCACAACAGAACAGTACAGACCATCACTGTCCCGGCAGAGCAGTAGATACTTCACTGTCCAGGACAGGAAAGAAGCAGCCCCACTGTTCATGGCAGGAGTGTAAAGTACTCATTATTCACGGCAGGGCTGTAGCGACCCCACCGTCCGTGGGAGGGCAGTAGAGATCTCTGTTCACGGCAAGACAGCGAAAAACTTTACTGTCCAGGGCAGGGCAGTAACTACCTCACTGTCCACGGGACGGCAGTGAATAAACTACTGTTCACGGCATGATGCCCTATAGTTCACTGTTCTCAGTACGGCACCTGCACTTTGCCACAGTGTTCTCTTTCATTCGAACGAGCTGTTGCAATAGCATTCACCAGAATAGATGGTTACTTCATTATTGTATTAACTGTTCAATTGACGACCTAAAATACATGCCATCACCTAATAGATGATAAAACTTCTGGATACAGCTACTGTTTACCACACGGCAAAATTACGGCGACTGTCCAACGCTGGTGCCAATGGCAGGGTTGTATTTTTCCTCCGCTCACACGCAATTTACGAAATCAAATTGTGAGAGCTTGCAAATACTCTAAAACAATGTCACGTGATTATAATTTAAACATAACGTAGTCATTTATGCATTTTACTAGAACTACGAAAGACTAAGGTGACAGGGAAGTAACAAAATATTACATTTGTCAAGTTTTCATGGAGATGTTTAGGGTAAAATGTATTGCAATTAGGGAATTTGCACGCGTCCCTGGTAAGGAGACGCTTTCTCCTGGCGCCAATCGGCAGTCTCGTGCAGCACGCGTCAAAGCAAGGATATCCTCAGAAGACACTAGTTCCGCAGCATCTTTCGAGATGCTTTCTCGTGGGTATAAAATTCTGGAATTGAGCCTAAAGCTGACCTACTGCAGATGGAGAAACTCCAGACAATGGTATGATAGTACATTACCATCTTTATTGCTGTATTACTAAAACCTATATTAGGCTTAGCGTAAACCATGGTTGGGAAGGGGTGTGCTTAATTGGTGACTTGTGTAAACGATGGTCAAATGTTGGCAGTGAAGCAGCTAAAATTCATTCCAGTGTGTGTGTGTGTGTGTGTGTGTGTGTGTGTGTGTGTGTGTGTGTGTGTGTGTGGAGGGTAGGGGTGGGCATTGTAGGAATTTTCTCTGCCGAAGATATGAAGATGTGATTTCAACCTGCAAAACAAAATGTCGATATTAAAGGCAATCGACTTCGATGGAATCGTAGCGACCTTGTGGCTGCTGAACTCTTGGTGTCGGTATTGGTGCTACCAGAGTCGCCAGACATTTTTTCTGCGGTTTGTTTTCGATTTCCCTGCACACTTCTGCACGCTTTTCGAGTTGTCAATACAACACAGTTGGAACAGGAGAGCTTGTTCTGAATTTTAAGAACTCGTACTGCTTCGCTCAGTTCTAGTCGTTCATGGATGTTCAGCCACCCAAGTTTCTTTAGAATCGAGGCGAGTTGGGGCGAGTGTGGCAAGTTGAGGCTAGGCAAGTTGAGGCGAATCGAGGTGAATCAAGACAGGACGAGGCGAGTCAAGTCAAAGCGAGACGAGTCAGAGCGTATCAAGGTGAATGGAGTCGAGTCGAATTGAGGCGAGTTGTGCCGAATCGAGGCGTGTCGAGGTGAAACAAGACAAGACGAGGCGAGACGAGGTGAGTCGAGGCAAGCCAAAGCGAGTAGAGCGATGTAAGTCGAAACCAATCGAGGCGAGTGAAGTTCATACGGAGTGAAAGCGCGATCAGTCGAGGTGAGACGAGTCGGGTGGAGACGAATCGATCACAATTTATGAACTTCGAGCACCACGGATAGCGCACTAGGACTCACGTGGAAACGTACCGTCTTATCATTCCATCTAACCAATCCACCGCACTTCCGCTGACACACCCGCCTCCCCCCCTCCTTTATTCACCCTTCCCCTACTAACCTCTGCTTCGCCCACCCCCAACTACCCCCTCCCACTTCGCTGAGTCACAGGCGCCCAGGAATAAAGAGCGTTGGTGCTGTGAATGTGAAACTTAGCTCTCTTCAACAGATGCACTACTTGTTCAGTCGCAGATTATCCGGCCAAATTATTTCAAGCTTGGTGACAACGTTTACTTATACGGTCTTATGCAGAAGGAGGAGTACTTTTTTCGTCAGTAATTTTTTACTTATCTTTATCTACAAATAAAAAAGTATAAATAATAAACCTCCAACTTTATTGGTCTATTGAAACGCTCATAAATTGATAACCACAAAATAGCATTGGTATTGTTTAAAAGGCTTTCGTTACATATCCACACCGTTGTAGGTAAGAAATAACTTTGTTAACTCCAACGAACTTTGACTAATTTTGCATATCATGTCAGACGCGAGTGACATAATAGGCATGTATTGTACGTCGTTTTGCAAATCCTTTTTTAAATGTATAGGTTGTGCCTCACCTGACCGCTTAATCTGAGACAGCAGCCTGTACATCTGAGATTAACCATTGTACGTTCATCTCAAGGCCTCTCTCCCCTCCGCTGATGGATTCCATACTATTTTGTTATGCGTTGGATGAGCGAATGCCTCTCAAATGCTTTCCTTGTTTCCTCAAATTTAAATCTAGGTATTTTTGCCTGTATCTAAATAACAAATCGGGAAGTTACGGATTAAACAAAACATTCACTTGTATTTTTGCACTAGCAGTCAACTCAACCATCAGTACGTACGCGCGAACTTCAGCGTATGAGGAAATACCTTCTAGACTCGAATCATCGGCAGATGTGCTAACACTCACAACTCCTGAAGTTGTCGCTGCTCAGGCATCATCGGCAGATGTGCTAACACTCACAACTCCTGAAGGTGTCGCTGCTCAGGCATCATCGGCAGATGTGCTAACACTCACAACTCCTGAAGGTGTCGCTGCTCAGGCTATGGAAGGAATATTTTAGCTTCTGAGGCTCAATTTATTGATGCTGCTTTCCCATGTTTTGATTTGTAATAATGTCTCAAATAGCGTACGTTTTCCTATGTTTGTGTAAGATTTATACTCCCTGTTGAGAATCAGTGTGTAAACGCCCCGACGATTTTAATTGATTATCACCAGTCACGTTATTGACACATTCTAAATAAAGACAAATTTTCTCTGTTCGTTATGTCACCGAATTGAACAGATGATTAGAGACTTGCCCTCATCAACAATGATCATGTTAATGTAAGTATTTGATTGTCATATGTATGAACAAAAAGGAGTGAGTGGACTACTTTTTGTTTCAGGTAGCACAAATCATTGACGCAATCGACAATCTTACTGCCGATGTTAGAAGTAACAGCTATTTAATACCCTGCTATTGTGAGTAACTACTCATCCACCAAATCTCAATTCCTCGTAGCTTTTCATTTCCTTGACATTTTATTCATGGGAGCAGCAGTGATTTTGATACCGAGATTTCCCGATATACCTGAACCGTTACACGTACATGTTTTCAATCGCACATAACGCAAACTTTTGGTAGCTATAATTCCTGATGAAACGATTATCTTGCGTTGCTGGCTGAAATGTAGAAAATCATATATATAATTATTTTCCAGGTGATTCTTCTACCAGCCGAAGTCTCGCAGCAACCCCAACAAAAGTGCCCACCTTGATGCAATACGACGCCCCTACGGCCCTCCTGTCACCACATTCAACGGTGGCGGCTTGTACCTCGAATCTGCTTCCCAAAGGTGATTTTCCATCTGCGGTAGAGATATTGATGATTATACCTATTTCGGTCATGGAACATGTTCCCATGCTAATTCCCCTGTTGTTAAACAATCATTGATTGTGTAACATACGATTTTAAGAAAGAGGACGTGTATTTAAACTTCGTCAGTCGTCAGAAAATGTAATGGTTATTTCCCTGTACAGTCGCCTTATTATTTGGGATAAAGTATCGTTCAGGGAGTAATTTGCTTACCATAGTGGGTTAACTCATTGAACGTGAGGCCAATTTGCAAGCTAAATCGATGCACTGCTCCTTTTCCTTGATTGTAATATTGATTTCGATAATACAGGAACACCTCGTGTTTTCGTTCGATGCCTTGTTCAATTGTTTCTGGACAGAATTAACTCATGTGACTAAGCTCTATTTTTTATTCGATTTTGTTTTTTGTACGGAATTAACTCATATTTCCTTAACATCAACTTTTTCCCATCAGATGTCAAATCATGCTTCAAACATATTCGGATGATGGACCCTACTTTCGTTTATGTTATGAGAAGAATCGGAAGACAATCCCGTAGATAGTGATTCAGGAGGCGAGCGATAAATCGGTCTCTGCATTCCAACTCGGTGATTTTATTTACTGTCATTGCTTTACGTCTTGTCTCCTTTTCGAGCACATGTACCTTCTTTGCTGGACTCAAGAATGTTGAATTATATTTGAATTTCCATTTTTTTATAACATCAATGTGAACATAACAGCTCATATTCTAAGATGTCAGCTAATATATAACACAATGTCAGTTTCGCTGCTGTTTACAAGTAAATTTGCTTTCTTGTACTGGGGATAGATGCATCGTTTATTTATTAATTTTCTCAGGACAAGGCCATCTCATTAATGAGATACTTGGATTTTTCAGTGAATCCGTGATGCTACCATTTGGTCTCCCGCTATTTGATGGAAACATATCTCTCTCTCTCGCTATATATATATATGTA
>SDVV010030839.1:0-11625 GCA_016164225.1 Gammarus roeselii
ACATATATATATATATAACAATATAATGCCTATATAGTGTAAATAACATTTTTTAAATATTGACATCTCTCTTTTAATTATTATACATCCAGAATGCATATCTGGGACATGAACATAATATCAAGGCCAGTAAGATTCATGCATTATGGAGCTTAAGACTTCCATTTTTTATTCCTGGTAGCTACACCCTTAGTGGTATGCTATTTCTCTTGTGATATCTAAAATTGTTTCATTGCATGCACCCAATCTGTCTGCCTGTATGAGGCAGGCAGAATGGTATGTGATAATCTCCCATGTTCCACGCACTTGGCCAAAAATTATTTTATATACTGCCTTTCAGCCTGCTGCACGTGAACATCTTCAGGCGAGAAGAAAACTGAATCCTCATCAAGTCTTAAAAATTCCAAAACAGGAGGGTCCCTCCAAGGATAACGTCGCCACCAAGATTTTCTTGCCGGCTTTCCTATCTCCCTTCTTTTCCCCTTCCATATTACCTTGGATATCTTCATTCAGTTAAGTTGGGATCAATCCCAAAGATTATACTTGCTCGCCCCCGTGCCTTATTGTCCTTGTGTCTGTTTTTTGGTGCTTGCCCATAATACTCAATCTCATTGGTAAGAAAAGGGTAGCATAACTTGAAGTCAGATTGTGCCTTGAAAGTGAAAGCACAGGTTCACTTGAATTATTATCGCTCACAGAAGCTCATTCACTATCAACTTTTTGAGTAAAAAAAGGGTAAATTACCCTTCATTATCAAAAATATATAACATCAACAAAAAGTGCGCGCGCCTGCTGGAAGAGTGAAGATTCCCGCGGACGACTTTTGAGGATGCCTCCTACTCTGGCGGACTGCTCGGTCTGCTTCGCCAGGATGGGCAAGAGCGTCTTCAGGGACCTCGCAGGAGACCTCGTCTGCCGGTTCTGTGAGCTGGGAGGCTCGACCAGGTCCTGGTGACCTTCCAGGGCCTGCAGCGTAGGGACGACGAGGGAGAGGACGGGATCCTTGCGGGGAAGGTCTTTGTCCTCGAGTAGCAGCTGCGCACTGCCGCCAGTGAGTATGTAGAGATGAGAGAGAAGATGGGCAGGACTTGTGAGTCCGTTGCGGAGGTGAGAGACGAGAACCGTAAGATCCAAGAGCACCTTGTTAGTAAGCGTGATCTAGAGAGCTTCGCTGCAGACCTCAGTATAAACTTACGTTCTGATAAGGAGAAGGCTAGTAAGGGCCTGTCGGAACAGACGAGGAAATTGAAAAGTTTACGAGTTGGTGGTCCAAGCTTTACAGCTGGACGGAGAGGCATCCCGGGAAAGGATTGACCAAAGGGACCCAGTTCAATTGCGGGGGAGTCTGGGTGGTCTTGCTCTTACTTCCTACCGTGACGTTCTGGGTAAGAGTTTGCAACGGCAGCACGCATCCACCCCTAAACACATTTCAGGGCTGCTGGTGCCGGATGTGAGCTCGCAACTTACTTTCACCCCTAAACCCAAACCCGGGGTACCTACTTCCCGCCAGGCCAAGAGGTCATCGGCTGCCCAGAGACTGAAAACCGGAACTAAGCCGATACCTCGGACCAAGACATCAGCGGACCGAAACCTCACTCAGCAGGTTCACCTTCGTGAACCGGCCCGCGTTTGTGATGCCAACGCGGAACACTTCTGAGAGGTTCACGGACCTGGACGGGAAACGTGAGACACTTGTCCTAGGTGACTCTATCGTCCGACACCAGGCGGTTGATTTTGCTCATAAGTGTAAGGCAAAGAGGCGGGTTATTTGCAAACACGGTGCCACGATTGAAAAGATCAGAGGTGCCCTTGCAGAGGCTGTAGTTTCTAGCCGGGAGACACTATAGGCAGCTGATTTCTAACCTCAGGGCAAAAACGGATTGAGTGGCTATCACATCCATCTTACCGCGAATGAATGATGATGACGAACTGTATAGTAAGTTACAGATACAGACACTAGGCCGCATCCCCCAGAAAGGGGGGTGGCCGACGGCAAAGCGCACCTCACACCCTCATACGCTAACACTCACACAACTTAGCCCTTTTGTGCTAAAGAGTCCGGCCGGTACCCCCCGCAACATACACTGTGGGTCACGAGTGCAGTCCGATGATCCGTCGTCGGCAGC
The DNA here is from genome assembly GCA_016164225.1 of Gammarus roeselii. NCBI lineage: Eukaryota > Metazoa > Arthropoda > Malacostraca > Amphipoda > Gammaridae > Gammarus > Gammarus roeselii. Next base: position 2,127 of record SDVV010030839.1, read on the forward strand.
AGGGTCCGACAGTTTTCACTGGTTTACTCCCGCTGCGTCATAATGGTCGCCCCCCCTCCTCCCCACGACCATCTTGACAGCGGGAAAACACATCAGAGCAGCGTCAAAATCAACCACTTCACTCACGTCTGTTCATTGCACGCTCTCACGCCACCTCCACATTTATGTCTCTCCTTCCTAACGCCTGCTTCACAATATCCATCCACCCAAACGTCGGGCTACCTCTAGGCCTGCGACCACTCTTCTCCGCATTCATCACTTTTTTCACCAATCTATCCTCATCCATCCTCTCCATGTGCCCGAACCATCTCAGAACACGCGAATCCAACCTGTCCTCCAACTTCTTCACCATCGCTGTTCTGATTCGAACCACGTCGTTGGTGATCCGGTCTCTCAGCGTTACTCCAGTCATGCTCCTCAAACGTTTCTTCTCGAAAACATTCAACCGTCTTCTCTCCTCTGCTCCCACCCCCCAAGTCTCAGCTCAGCTCCGTAGAGCAAAGTTGGGACAACAACACCCTCATACAGCCCTCTCTCTGCTTCCATCCCCAACTTCCTACAGCTCATTACACTCTTCATTGCACCCAACACTTTACACCCCTCCTTCACTCGCGCCTTCACTTCAGTTCCCACTAGTTCAGTTATCTCCTCATAGGAGACCAGGTACTTACTACACTGAACTTCTTCCAAGAGCTCTCCATTTAGGGTGACACTAATTTTGCTCGCATCGACAGTACTAGAGCATCTCATTACTTCACTCTTACCTACGTTCACTCGGATCTTCCTCCTCTCACACACTCTTTCAAACTCAGACACTAGCCTACATAGCTTCTCCTCTGAATCCGCAACCAGGGCCGTATCCTCAGCAAATAGCAACTGACTCAACTGTATAGTAAGTTAACCTTTACAAATCGAGCCCTCGAAGCCATTTGAAAGTCCGATGAAGGATCTTACATAAACTTATTTGATGACTTTCGGGAGAGGCCCAATCTGTTCCTAAGAGACGGCCTACACCTGAATGATGTAGGAAATGCCCGACTGCTTCATCTAAGTGCTAAGAAATGCTATGCCCAAAAGTTAGGGGTCCAGCGTGCTGTAAACGGCCCAGTTGTAGCCGCAGGGAACTCTACCTAGAGGGCCCCGTGCCCGCAGCATATTCCCGGACGGGAGCGATGACCGATCAGTCGCTCCAAGAAAAGATGTTGCGGGCACAGTAGATGCGTTACTGGGCTCACAAGAAGGCAATTCTAGGGATGGGCAAGATGGGCAAGCCGCCAGGTCGAAGTCCCCCAATGATGAAGATGTCGAAGACCGAGACACGCACCGTCTGAAAGGTCTTCTTCTGTAACGCGCAGTCATATGACCCTAATTTCGACGAACTGAGGATGTAGAGGACAAGTGTCCCTACAATTGGTAATAAAATAGACTGGTAAGCATCAGCTTGTTTAAGGTGCTCATTCAAATAGACCGAATCATGGGAGCCGACATATCTAAAATGTAAGTTTCAGACAAAACTAGTTTGAACTATTCTGCTATCGGCAACATCGAGTAAGCTTGCGGCAAGGCATTGAACCAATTCACTCATTCGATAAACATTTTCTTAGTGCGTGGTTCAGTGAGTCCGCCTGCCAATACTGGGTATGTTCTCAAGTTTATAATAAAAGTTTCATTAACAGCTTCTTTTTAAGCATTTAGGGGGCCTAGAATATGTATTTAATTATGGTGATAAGTTATTTTTTATATCACCATACTTAGTCAATTAGTGGACTGATCAGTCCAGTGTGCAGCACCAGGCCGAAAGCGATGCCTGATTTGGTGATTGTAAATAGTGAAATATAGGTAGACAACATAGAAATATTTGACGCGATCTCAGATTATTAATGCCCTTTCCTAGTTTCATGCTTATAGCTAGCTAAATATATTTTAGGAACAGATATATATTTTGTAAGATGAAATATGTCAAACCATGTGGCAGCTAAGCCTGACTGTATTTTGTGTCGGCTAGAAAAGAATTTCAGCAGGTATATGTTCCCTATGAACCCTGCTGAATCATAATTCAACTCATATTTCATATGCAGTGTTATATTTGACAAAATTAGAATTCCATGCAAGAATTTAATTTCATAACGGCAAATTCTAAAATATGGCGAGTCATTACCGCTCAACGGAGCTTTAAATTTCAATAACAATTTATGCTGACTACTCATGGAGACTTGTAGGTACCAGACTGAGCCCAAACTTTCATTTCAATTAAAGGCACATATTGTAGCCTGTGGCTTTAGTAGGTGAACTTAAAGGTCTTAAAAAAAGAGACCTTTCTCTTCGTTACAAAAGGAATTATTCCACAGTCCGGACCCGGGGACCCAGCCAGGCCACCCGGGGAACACCTACAATGGGAGTTCATAGGACCAAGAGTCAAAAGAAACTGTCCTTACCAAGAACGCCACAACATGCCCTGGATCCAGCTATCGCAGTCATCCCGGCAGCAGGCGTCCTTCTCGGATGCCAGAATCAAGACCAAGCCGGGGCAGCCCAAACAATGGTGCCCCACAAGCATTGTCTTCCAGTCCTGGTCTCTTGCGGAAACCACCATAACTAGCTAAGTTCCCCACTGCCAATTTATTTGTCTTGCATTGTACAACTTTAATTCATTTATTAATTCATAGGGCAAATTATCAATTTATGGGGCTAAGCGCACGAAAGATATTTTTTTTATTAACTGCCTTCTTATTCATTCCCTTCCTATTCTCTTGTTGCTAATACTTGAAAATAATATATTGTATCTGAGACTGAAAAGCCATTGTAGCTGCGGCACAACCATGAAAATAATGCGATACACTGACAGTGTGACCGATGTGTTTTTTCATTATCAAATATTCATTATCAAACCATGCAATTGTAAGTACCGCTTGAATGAATATAGCTATGTAGCTACCATTATGTAAAAACATCAAAACTCCTTTATTTTGAACTAGTCTGTTGACCTCGAAAGGCTAGTGACCCAAAAAGGGGATTGGCGACCCTGTACTCGTTTGATGTCATTGGCATAAACGAAACATGGCTCGATCTCCAGAGTGGAAACCTGGCAGCAGAGATAATGCTATCAGGCTACAAAATGTTCAGCGTGGACAAAAAAAAAAACTAGTAAACGAGGGGGCGGGTCCGTGCTGGACATAAAGGAGATACTGCATCCATTTCTTAGAGCAACGGTGGCCACAGTTTCTTGCGAAATACTCAACGCAGAAATTAAAGTGCCTATGCGACATTGAAGCTGGCATTGGTGTACCACAACAGCCACACCCTCGCGGAACAAGATGTCCAGCTCTATGAGAAGCTGGAAGAAATAGTCTCAAATAATCACGAGACTATCATCTTCGGCGACTTTAATTTCCCTTGGGGTGGATGGATGATTATTCATTTTATAGATCATTAACACATTATTTTAATATTTTATTCATATTTCGTGGGCTCTATTATTTATTTCTGCCCTTTTTTATGATGATAAATTTTACTTTGCTTATAATTTATCAAAGGTGGGTTGAGACTGGGTGACCCAGGGAATGGGGAGTACTCGTGGGACCCGCGGGACTATGAGGACCCGGGATTTCGGGAACCCGGGAGACTTGGAAGACCAGGAGGATTTGAGGGGGTCCACTTGGACTCTTCTGGGACCCTTCGCGACACCCTTGAGACCCTGTGGGACCCTCATGAGAAACTGTGGGACCCTCTTGAGGCCCCTCTAAATCCTGGAACCTCTGCTCCCCCCTCTCTGCGCTGTAAGACCCATACATAGAGGAATGTATATAAGTGGTGTGCTTGAGTAGAGAAAATAGTTATTACAGTCCACAACGTTGCTGACGCAGAGGGGGAAAGCCGCGGCGAAGCTGGTCGAGGTGCGTCGAAATCAGTCGAAACGTGTTGAGACTAGTCGAAACTGGCCAAATGATTTGAGACAAGCCGAGATGAGCTAAGACGAGGACTTTCTTTGGACCCGAGGAGCTCGGGGGATCTGACGGAATTGGGTAAACCTCCGGGGCTCATTGGGCTCTTTCGGGATCCAGGAGACTTCTGCCCCCCCCTCCCCACCCTATCCCCTTAAACAATAAGTGCGATGATAAAAATCTGAGCAGTTTTTAGCCCATGATGAACCTGCCCTGTCTTTCCTCTTACCGTTCCACAATTCTGTCGTATAAAATAATGCTAGTATACTTCTGCAAGAGCTCCTGTTTGTGATTTTGTGTATAAGCGTTTTTTTTCAGTCTGCTCTCGCTCGCGCGTGTGCGGATCATATGTAGTGTCTGTGGTTAAACTTTGCCGCGTAATTATAAACCTTATGATGCGTTGCGGATGGAGTTGATCTGATGTGTGAGGCCGTGGACCTTGTACCAATTTTGACGATACTACCTGTGCGCACTGGCGTGCGTACATACTACTCTTTGAGGTTCTGAAGGGGTGGAGGTGGGTATTCGTTCCTGAAAAACTAATTGTGGTGTATACGTACTAGGCCGTGTAGTTGTAAACATTACATTGCACTGCTGCCTGAGCTGACTTTGTCCGTGTAGCCGTGAACCTTGTACCAGACTCGACGATGCTGTCTGTACGCACTAGCGTGCGTGCATGTTACTCTAGGGGTTCTAAATGATTGGAGGCGTGGGGTTTCATTTCGTCTATCTTGCACAAATAAATAAAATGTACTGTGATGCGTTGCTGTCGGAGCAGTCTCTGTCCGCGTAGCCGAAAACTTTGTACTGGTCTCGACGATGCTACCTGTGCGCACTAGCGTGCGTCATGTTGCTCTTGAAGTACTAAGTGATTGGAGGCAAGGATTCGTTTTGTTTGAGTCTTCATCTTACCAGAAAAATGATAACTACTGTAATTTAACTGGACCGCATGGCTGTGAACCTCGTGTTGCGTTGCTGTCGGAGCTGACTTAGTCCGTTTAGCCGTGAACCTTTTACCAATTTCGACGATACTATCTGCGCGCCCTGGCATGCGTACATATTGCTCATGAAGTTCTAGATGATTGAAAGCGGAGGTCCGTTTTGTCTAAACGTTATTCATGTGCGCACTAGCGTGCGTCTGAGACGACTAAAATGTTCAAATAGTTTAACTTTGACAACGTTGTTTTTCTTGCACAGAGAGGTGTGGGAGCCTACTGGAATCCATGATCATTGAGCCCTACGGGGGAGCCTATTATGACTCACGTTGAGGCTCTGGTGAAAATGAGGCCAAAATCAAATCAATTTCCCTTATATTGATTGGGTGAGCCTAACTTCACAGATCCTAGGCAATAAACTAAAGGAGTTTATCGCCGAAAACGACATAACCCAGTATGTTCGGGAACCAACTCGGGGGAGCAACATACTGGACATAGTCATGTCAACTAAGGAGCGCTTGGTCGGCCACATCCTAGTTGGCAACAAACTGGGAGGTGCTGACCACAACGCGGTAGAATTCACCATTAAAGTGCCCCGTCCAGCCTCTCAGGGAGCTATGCGCCGCCCCAGTTTCGCGCGAGCAGACTTCCAAGGGATGAGTGAACAACTAAGTGCGATTAACCTTATCGAACAACTCGAAGAAGGTGCGGTGGACGCTTGCTGCCGTATCCTCAATGAGAGAGTTTGCGAGGCAAGCGACCGATGTATACCCTTGAGGACAATTGATCCCGCTCAAAGGATCAGGGCCCCTTTGTGTAATGTCAAAGTTGCAAGAGCCTTGAATCGTCGCGATCAACTAAATGCGCAACGACTGAGGGATAACACCAAAGAGGCGGCAGAACTGCTCCGCTTGGCGTGTATGGACAGCCACTAGACTAGTCCGATCCTCTGAGCACACGAAAGATAAAAATATTCCGGATAACGCCAAAGAGAACCCAAAAGATGTCTATCGCTACGTCGACGAGCGTAGAATTGCTAGGGACTCAGTTGGTTCGCTAATGGAAGAAGATGGTGTCCTCAGATAGTCACCTGAATACTGTTTACGATGGGGAAGCCAGCCTCAACGACATTGCGTTCACATGAGAGGAAGTTGCCAAGCAACTTGAGGAACTGGACATTTACAAATCGACAAGGTGCCGGACAGGAGACTGTTACACAGAGTCTCTGAGCTCGGCATTGGTGGCAACGTACTTCACTGGCTGCGCGCTTGGCTAACAGGACGCCAGCAAAGAGTCAGCATCGGCCAGGCTTTGTTCGAGTAGGCCCCTGTTACCTCTGGGGTGCCCCAGGGCAGTGTCCTGGGTCCTATTCTCTTCCTCATCTATGTAAACGACATGGATGCGGGGCGTCTGTCCCAGGTATCGAAATTTGCCGATGACACAAAGCTCTGCCATTCAGCATGGAGGGAGAGAGACAGAGTTGAGATTCAACAAGATCTCGAAAAACTCGTCCAATGATCGGGACCGTGGCAGATGCCCTTCAATGTTGCAAAATGTACAGTTATGCGCCTGGGGTGTCGTAATGCCAACTTCAACCACACGATGGCAGGGAGCGATCTTGCAACTGTTGACCAGCAGAGAGACTTGGGTGTCCTTATCTCGAACGACACGAAATGGAGCGCGCAGGTCGAAGAAAGTTACAAGATAGCTAACCGTAACCTTGGTTACATCTCCCGTAACTTCCTCTGCAAAACGAAGGACATTGTATTACCATTGTACACATCCCTCGTCCGTCCCCACCTCGAGCATGCAGTCCAATTCTGGTCTCTACACATGAGGGAGGACATAGCCAAACTGGAACGAATCCAGCATCGTGCAACTAAGCTCATTCCGCAGCTACGCCACCACAGCTACGAGGATAGGCTTAAAGAGCTTGGTCTCATCACCCATGAGCAACGAAAGCTGAGGGGTCAGCTCATTGAAACCTTCAAATACCTGAAAGGATTCAACTACGTGAGTCCTGTCTGCCTCTTCGACAAGGACCACAACATTCGTACCCGAAACAACGGGGCAAAACTTGTGGAAAAACGTTTCGCTTCAACTATAGTGCAACACTTTTTCCCGATCGCAATCTCGCGGGTCTGGAACATCTTACCGGCTGCGGTAGTTGGCTCTGAATCCATGAATGCGGTCAAACACGCACTTGACAAGCACTGGGCGACGTGACTCGTTTAACCTGAGAACGACACGACTTTCCCAGGAGCTGTCGAGATTATAATTATAGGGATATAGGGAAGGAGCATGACACGGCTCTCTTCACAATTCAAGCTATTACTACCAATAAATTCATTATTCGTAACAATAATAGCATGTCGCTGCTGGTAGTAGTTGTTAATTATTACTCATAATTTTATTATCAGTAACAATGTAATGATTGCCATTGCTGACCAACTCAAGCTACTGAAAAATTCCATATCTGAACGGTACGCTTTCTACCATTGACATTGCATGTACAGGCAGACTGAAAATACTGCATTGCATGAACAGACAGACTGATAATACTGCATTGCATGGGCAGACAGACTGATAATACTGCATTGCATGTACAGGCGGACTGATAATACTGCATTGCAAGTGCAGACAGACTGATAATACTGCATTGCATGTACAGACAGACTGATAATACTGCATTGCAAGTGCAGATAGACTGATAATATCTCGAGGACGGTCATTCTAGGAATTCACTGGGTGAGAGGTGTTACTGTGACTCTTATCCACCCCTAAACTCACTTGGGGTGGATGGAGGATTATTCATTTTATAGATCATTAACACTTTATTTAAGTATTTCTTATTTCGTGGGCTCTATTATTTATCTGTGCCTTTTTTTCATGATGATCAATTTTGGATTAGTTATATAATTATGTATCGTTAGACGCTCGCAGGGGCCCTAGGTGGACTATGCGGTGTGTTAGTTAGTCTAGTCCAACCTACAGTGGAAGAATTTGCACTCTCCCGGGTGCCTTATAAATGCCCGAGCACAGCTTGGCGTTTTGATGGCTAAATGGTGAAATAATGTTGATGTTGATCTTAACGAGTGGAAGTCTTGAATAGCACTGTGCGTGAAGGGGACAATGCGAGTCGAGGCAGTTTGAAGCGAGTGGAGAAGAGTCGACTGGCGACGAGTCGAGACGAACCGAGGCTGGTTGAGACTAGGTGACCCGGGAATGGGGGGTACTCGTGGGACCCGCGTGACTCGGGGAACCCGGGGGTTTCGAGAACCCGGAGGACTTGGAAGGCCAGGAGGATTTGGGGGACCCATTTGCACCCTTCCGGAGCCCTTTGGGACACCCTTGAGACCATTTGGGACCCCCCTGAGAAACTTTGGGATCCGCTTGAGGCCCCTCCGAACCCTGGGACCCCTGTGTCCCTCTCCCCACGCTGTAAAACCCATACACAAAAAAAAATTATGTATGTGAAATGCTTGAATAGAACAATTAGCCGTTACAATCCGCGGATTACTGGTGCAGAGGGCAAGGGTCGCGTCGAGGCTGGTCGAGGTGCGTCGAGATCAGTCGAAACATGTCGAGGCGAGTCGAATTGGCTGCGACGAGCCGAGACTGGCCGAAATGATTCGAGACAAGCCGATATGAGCTGAGACTAGGGGACCCGGGTAGCTTGGGGGATCCGGGGGAACTTGGTTACCCTCTGGGAATCGTCGGACTCTTTTGGGACCCAAGACACCACTGCCACCCCACTTCACCCTAAAATACTTGAGTGAAATTTTTTGTCATTATAGTCCACATGATTACTAGCGCAGAGGGGGAGAACCGCGTCAAGGCTGGTCAAAGTGCGTCGAGATCAGTCTAAACATGTTGAGGCGAGTAGAGTTGGTCGCGACGAGCCGAGACTGGCCGAAATTATTCGAGACAAGCCGAGATGAGCTGAGACGAGGGGTCTCGAGGTACCCGGGGAGCTTGGGAAGACCCGGGGGACTTGGGTTACCCTCTGGGATTCGTCGGGCTCTATTGGGCCTGCATTGTTCCGCTATATAAGGGCAAAGGAGTTAAAAATGAATGCTGCAACTCGAGAGGTATCAGTCTGTTATGTGTGGTTGGTAAGTTGTACGGGAGAGTGCTGATCAAAAGGATTAGAGACTGTAAGGACTGCGCAATTAGAGAGGAACAGTGTGGCTTTAGGAGTGGTAGAGGGTGTACCGATCAGATTTTTTATAGTGAGACAGGTATGTGAGAAGTACCTTGTCAAAGGAAAGGATGTGTTCTGGGCCTTCATGGATCTGGAGAAGGCAAATGACAGAATTGACAGGAAAGTGCTGTGGAGGGCGTTGCGTTTGTATGGAGTGGGCGGACATCAGTTGAAAGCAGTGCAGAGTTTCTATGCTGACAGCCGAGCATGTGTCAGAATGGGGAGCGAGGTGAGTGATTGGTTCACAGTGAAAGTGGGACTGAGACAAGGCTGCGTGATGTCTCCCTGGCTGTTCAACCTCTACATGGATGGAGTGGTCAAGGAGGTGAATGCGAGTGTGCTGGGTCGTGGCTTGGAACTGTTGGAAGCGAATGGGTGGAGTTGGCAGTTGAGCCAGTTGCTATTTGCTGATGATACGG
>SDVV010030840.1:669-11625 GCA_016164225.1 Gammarus roeselii
CAACACCCCTCTTCAGTACTAACAATACCACAACCAGCCCAGCGACCGCCCTCGAAATAGTGGTGGGCGTCCCAAGCAACGAATTCACCAGTGCCCAGGAGAGCACTGCGATGTATGCTGCCTCGGTTGACCACGAAGAGAGGTCCAATAACCCGAAAATCAAAAGTTGACGATTCCTCTGGCGGCGACCGCGGGTTACGCGACGCCCTCTCTCTACAAAGCAAAAAGATTAGCAACAGCTTACGAACCACAGAGCGTTGAACCACAGAGCGTTGAACGACTTCTGACCGTCAAAACCTTGGTGGTGCCCGGATGTACGAGAAGCAATGGACCAGTGTGGAAGGATGTACGGGGCCTTCCGTCGCGCACGTTCCCTCAGGAACCGAGTAGCCTGGAAAATGGAAACTGCCGTGGAGGAGAAGCGAGAAAGCTGGACCTAATTAGTTGATACAATCAATGGAAACACCCCACTTTCCCAAGTGTGGAAAAAAAAAAACAGACATATCCAAGGTCCCCCCGAGCGACCTATCCACATACTTTTGGACGTAGACACAGTCTATTCTTCATACGCGGACAAACTAGCTAAGACTTTAAAAATATCGCAATCAAGAAATTATACGGCTTCTTTCCAACGGGAAAAGATCCTAAAAGGAAGTGAGCATATCTACTTTACTTCCGCAAATGTAGAATTCTATAACAAAGCTTTCTCCCTTCATGAACTACAATATGCTATCGACCACACTAGTGAAACCTCACCCGGGCCGGACCTAGTTTACATCAATATGATCAAAAACCTTCCCGACAACGCTCTCCAGCACCTACTAAATGTGTTCAATACGTTGTATTCAAATTCATTCTTTCCCAATCAATGGCCGGAATCCGTAATTATCCCGATACCCAAACCTGGAAATAGTCGCAGCGACCTGCTAACTATCGTCCCGTTGCCCTAACTAGCGTCCTATGTAAGACTATGGAAAGAATTACAAACTCACGCCTAGTCGAATACCTTGAAATGCATGCAGGCCTTAACAAAATCCAATGCGGTGGCCATAAGCGCCACTCCACAACGGACTACCTCGTACAACTAGAATCAGACATTAGACAGGCCTTCGTCCGAAGAGATCATGTAGTTTCCATATTTTTCGACGTTGAAAAAGCATACTACACTACGTGGAAATACGGGATCATGAAGGATCTCCGCCTTAGAGGTTTGAGAGGTCGCCTACCACGTTTCATCCACCATTTTCTACAAAACCGCACCTTCAGAGTCATCAAGGTTGGCAACACTCAGACTCCGTCATATCCGCAAGAAATGGGCGTCCCCCAGAGAAGAGTCCTCAGTGTCACTTGTTTTATCCTCAAAATCGATCAGTTAGCCGACATTCTTCCCCGAGACGGAAGACAGCTCTCATCACTATACGTCGACGACCTATAAATAAGCTACAGACACCCCAGCCTCATGACAGACACCCCTAGTCGGGAACTGGGCTTTCCTAAGCGGATTCCGATTCTCGCCCCCCTTAAACTAAAAGTATGCACTTTACCTTGTGCCCGGTTTACACATGAAACCAGCCCTAACGCTGCACAACACACCTCTAGTATACGAAGAAACGATCAAATTCCCGGGTCTTTTGTGGACCCGAAACTCACGTGGCGACCCCACATCGCAGCCCTGGCGACTCGCTGCCAAAGGTCGACGGGACTTATCCAATCGGTAACATCCCTGAAGTTCGGTGCCGACATGGACCCGGGAATGACGTGGTTCAGAGCAATAATACGATCGCGCATGGACTACGGAGCCGTTGTCTACGATTCAGCAGCCAAAACTACTCTCGACCACCGCAAACAAAGCTGCGTATCACAACCGGCGCGTTCCGCTCCACCCAAATCGAATACCTTAACGTGCTTTCTAACGAACTTCCGCTCCGGCGAGACAAACTTTTGCTACAGTACTATTTTAAGACTAGAAGGCTAATCAACGACCCGGCAATCAGCCACATCACCAACATACTACGGGGGAGCCTATTAAGACTCACGTTGAGGCTCTGGTGGAAATGAGGCCCAAATCAAATCACCAACTTAACCGATGAGCGCCTTTTCGCGGCTGAAAAGATCCTATGCCGACCGTTTTCCCTTCGTGCGGGCAACCTGCTGACCTCACTGAATATCAATCGTATAGCTATTAAGCTTTCATTCTCCTACCGAATTCTTCAAATTAGCACACCAACATGGATGATCAACCCACCACCGGTCAACCTAGACCTGCAAGTGTACCTTAAAGCAACTACTCCAAACCAACGCGTACCGGCAGGAATTCCTAAGACTACTCGACAAATAATATTTAGAGCACCGCCATATATACACCGACGGCTCCAAAACCGCGGACGGAGTGGTAGCCGCCGCTGTGTGCGGGAACATCCCACTCTCAGCCACCCTCCCTCAAGAGGCCTCTGTGTTCTCGCGAAGCTCCACGCACTCGATCGAGCCATATAAAAACGGATCACTTCCACAAATACGTCGTATTCTCAGACAGTCTGAGTGTCCTCACCCAGCTTAGAACACCGCACTACAAACATCCCGCTCTACGTAAAATGCAGCACGATCTCTTTGTGATGTCCGAGACGGGGCAGGCAGTTGAATTCTGCTGACACGCGGAATAAGAGGAAACAAACTTGCGGACTCGCTTGCTAAACTCACTAAGAACAAATTTTCGCAGTACAAAACCGGGACTGGTTCCCTATTATTAACTCCCATATAACATCCCGATGGGATGAAATGTGGCAACTGAGTGGACAAGAAATGCTTTTAGTCAAACCCTCACTCGGAGAATGGAAAACAAAGTTCACCAACAGAAAAGACCAACTTTTCATCAACCGCTTGTGCACGGAACGCACGTGGATAACTCACAACCACTTGATGGATGTCGACATAGGACCAAACGCGCCACCTTGCCCCTGTTGCCACCAAGTGGCTATTAGCGTGAAACACTTACTGATGGATTGCAACGCACTCGCGGCAGCCCGACGAGCGATCATTAATCCCTCGTGCAACCTACAAAGCCTACTCACGGACCCAACCTACCGTGAAAAGCTTATTGCTTTCGGAAAACACACCGGACTATACGAAGCTGTTTAAATATCAAACTTCTGTGCGAGTGAGGTGGTCTCACCACCCCATTACGCACAAAAATAACAAAACATTTTCGAAGATACGCGTTAACTCTCTACTCTCTTGTACGCTCTAGTACGCGAACATACCACAATTGAAATATGTACTGACTTTATCTTGATAAGATTAATATTTTCGCAAGCAAGGTCGTGCGAACTTACCTGAATCAATGACGGTCGCGCCCTACGGGGGAGCCTATTATGACTCACGTTGAGGCTCTGGTGGAAATGAGGCTCAAGCTCAAATCTTTAGTCCTGGACCTGGACCTCATGTGCACACTCTCCGCGCTGAGTAGTAGCTCATCTTCTTTTATTCATCCTATTACTCAATGGGGCCGGTTAGGAATGGGTTGACTCAAGAAAAGTAATCGTTCACCGACGATAGTTTTGTTCGTGTTGCCTCTAGGGTTGTCTATTATTTAGCCAGCGGTCACAAAACCTTGAACATTAACAATCAAAATCCTTTGGCATACTTTTTTTCTGTAGTTTTCAGCTAAAGATTTCATTGTTGAATCTCAACAATAATATCATGGTCACGATGAAATATTATGAAGCTTTCTGTCCCTCCAATTGATACCGATATATTTGGTAGATTGATCCCGCCCAGATTGTGACGCACCAGGGGAGAGAGGCTCGAGCCCCTATATAATAGTTTAATATTTGTACCGGAATATATGTTCAGAACGTTTTTTTCCCCCGGCTGAGCAGTGGGCCACTGGATACGATAATGTAACTATGTTTTTAAAAACCATGTTTGGAAGAGGATGCCACCAAATCGATGTATCGCATTGTTGAATTGTCACCGAATCAGCCAAAGAGTGGTGATGCTGAGTAGAGTTCTAAGCAGCGGCCAACGCTGTTTTGAACGTCTTGCGGGCATTCCTCCGCTTTGATCCAGTCTCAAAGTAAATTGAAATTGAAGCTTTAAATTACTGGTAGATGGTTAGTGAAATAAATTGTATTGAGTGAAGTGTAATTTTGAAATGATGCTACGAGTTTCTGTTTCAACAGCAGCAATTGTTTGGAATGATATTTATATATACGGTCTATGTTTAACTCTGTGTCTAACTTTGAATTAATATTTGTAGTTACGTTTTATGTTGTCTTAGCCATAACTCACTTCATAGAACCTGTCTCGTTTAAATAGTTAATCTATCCTTAAGTTTATCCAATTTTCTGCAAATAGCAAAGTAGCTACTTTTAAGTTTTGGCACCCAGAGTTTCCTCTCCTGCCTTAGGTGTCACAATAACAACCTTTGATGTTCTACTAAATTCTCACGAAATGTTAATGGTCTTGAACTACAATTTTTAGTCATTAGTTGATTGACTTTCTTCGTTTGATTTGCCTAATCTGAACATTGCCAGAGGAAAAAGTATCTGACGAAGCCAAATTTTAAATACTTGACAGCTTTTTTAACATGGATGACAGATTCAGGAATTTGGTCTGAGTATATTGTGTAACGATTTTAACCTGTATTGAACTGGATTGGACAATTTGTCATCTGGTCTACACTTTCAAGTATGGTTATACGGCGTGGTTGCTACCTCCGGAAACAGAATTAGAGTACTTTGTACCGTTGCATTCATCTTGCTACCAAATGAACTAGTTTCGGTTATAAACTCGTTACTAGGCTTAGAACTGTTGTCTATTGTCACTGTGACAAAGTGTTGCTCCAGCTTGGATACGTTCTCCATCACATCCTGTTATAGTGCTGTACGCTTCTTGTTCAAACTCGACTCTTGGAATCGTGGCTTATTGACGATTCGTTCAGAAAGGCTCTAGATCAGATATAAGAACGCATACGTGACATGCCATCAGCTCACTATAAATTGTTTTTTCACGCAAATGATATCCGATACGATGATTGATTGTGAAGTAATCTGTTAGCTTGATCAGAAGTGGTTGTTTCGACCCAGACAGTTGAATATTAGAAATTTTTATTATGTTTTTCACCGATTTCTTGTGGTATGATAAAAATTACATCGAAGTGTTGTGCAATCAATAATGACCATCTTTTAATGGTACTTCTTCTGGCAGTGTTTGCCTTTAACGGGAGCACCACCCGCCAGAAATGGAGATTCAAATCCTCTGTTCAGCCAATAGCTTCGTGTCTGCGAGCGAAGCGCATTGGACAGGATGGTGATGACATGAGCTGCCACCATCAACAGCGGTAAAACTTTGCACTTCACCTACCCTGTGAACATTTTGAAAACATACAACTTGCATAGCAGCCCTTAAGCTTTATGCCAACATTGTAACGGAATAACTTATTTGACATGAATGTATTTGACACTCCTAGGGAATGGATTTTTTTTCAATTTGTAGGAAATCTTGTACAACATGAACATTGTAACTGAATAACTTATTTGACATGAATGTATTTGACTGTCCTATGGATTGGATTAATTTTTTTTTCCGATTTGTAGGAAGTCTAGTACAACAGACGGGTATGGGTTGAGAAACTTCTCGTATTCTATATGTTTTGAAACAATCACTTTGACTTGACTTGTGTGTAGCCATTATGAAGGTAGTTACTTGATACTACTCATCACTTAGATTAATTTGAATTCTATTTATTTGTAAGTTACTTAAATTTAATTATCATAGACACTGTTCATAGAAAGTGCCCGTGTTCTAGTTGATTTGACAGGAAAGTTGTTGTTAATCATATGTTGATCATTGAAGAAGAGAAATCATCCAGTGAAGCATTGAAGGAAACTTACATTATAGCTGCGCACCATTTATATTAATTACGAGAAGCATGGGGGATGCAACTCGCTTTCATAACGTGTTCACGGCCAGAAAGTCTGTCTGACATAGACCTGAAAACGTTAAGCGTGGAGAGAGTTAGATGCTAACAAGAATTCAGGATCAGTCTCCATATTTTTTTTTTGTTATACATAACCTGTAACTCTTTAAAGTTTGATCTAAGTACAAAGTAGACCGCGTCATTGAAAAACAACTGAAAAATTTGCTAACGGAACAAATGCAAAGAGTTATCGATATTCCAAGTACCGTTACTTCAAATGTCATTACTGCAAATGTCGTTATTCCAACTATTAATATTTCCAATATCGGCCTTTCGAATATTCACAGTTTCAATGTCCATGTTTTCAGTATCGACTACCCAAGTTCTGAGTCTGACCAAAATCGATATTTCAAATTTTGAAAACCTCAGCAATATTGATGCTTGCCAACGCCCTTTCGGCTGTGTAATGGGTGCAGAAGCCTGGCGAATCAATCCTCGATCGCACTCACGACCGGTCACTCGCCTAGTGGGTCTCGCTGGTACCTCAGTGTGGATAATGGCCTGAGGGGCCGCCTACCACATGTTATCCACCAATTTATGCAAAAAATCGTACCTTCCGAGTCAAGGTTGGCCACACTGTCGCCAGCGTATACGCAAGCAATGGGCGTCCCTCAGGGAAGCGTCCTCAATGTCCCTCTTTTTATCCTTAAAATCAAACCGTTAGCCGACATCCTCTCCCGTGACGGAAGACTGCTTTCATTACTGTACGCCGACGACGACTTACAAATAAGCTACAGACACCTTAGCATTTTAACAATTCAACATCTACTCCCGAAGTGTCGAAACCTAGTCGGGAACTGCGCTTCCTTAAATGGATTCCGATTTCGCTTTCTACAACTAAAAGCATGCACTTAACCCCTTCTGCCCGGCCTACGATTGAAACCAGTCCTAACGCTCCACAACACCACTCTAGTCTACGGAGAATCTATAAAATTCCTAGGTCTTGTGTGGGACCCTAAACTCGCATGGCGACCCCACATAACAGCCCAGGAGACCCGCTGCAAAAGGTCTACGGGATTTAGCCTATCGGTAACATCCCTGAAATTCGGTGCCGACGTAGACACCGGCATGACTGTGTTTAAAACAATGATATGCTCATGCATTGACTATGGAGTCATTGTTTACGGTTGCGCAGCCTAAACCATCCTCGAACCCATCTTGATCATCGCAAACAACGCTCTGCGCATCACAACCTGCGCTTTTCGTTCCATTCCCATCGAATCTCTGAGCGTGCTAGCAAACGAGCGTTCACTTCTGCTCCTCGGAGACAAACTCACTACAATAATATTTCAAGCCTATGAGATGAATCTACAACCCAGCGCTTGACCACATTAACAACATTTCTCAACGACGCCTCTTCGCGGCTAAGAAGAGCATATGACCACCATTTCCTCTACCTGTGGACAACTTACTGACCTCCCTGAACATCAATCTCTAAGCTATTAAGCTTTCATTCTCCTGACGAATTATTTAGATCAACACACCAGCGTGGATGATCAAACAAGCCCTACGGGGGAGTCTGCATTAACTCCGCGTTGGGACTCCTGTGGAAAACGGAAGCAACTACTACTACTACTACGTGGATGATCAACACACCACCGGTGAACTTCAATTCGCAAATATTCCAAAACTAACTACCTTAACCAAAGCGTACCGACGAGAATTTTCGCTACTTCTCGAGGAACAATACCCTGAGTACCGACCGCCTTATATACACTGACTGCTCCCAAACCACGGATGGAGTGGGAGCTGCCACTGTGTGCGGGAAACCTCACGTTCGGCTGCCCTCCCACAAGAAGGCTCTGTGTTTCCTGCAGAGCTGTACGCAGTTTAAGTAGCCATCTCTATTACAAAAACAGATCCCCTCCCTAAATACGTCGTGTTCTCAGACAGTCTTAAGTGCTCTCACTCAGTTCCAAACTCGGCGCTACGAACACCCTGCTTTTCATAAGAAGCAGCACGATCTCTTTCAATATCAGAGACGGACCAAGCGGTCAAATTCTGCTTGATCCATGGTCACGTGGGAAAAAGGGGAAATGAGCTTCCAGATTCATTTGATAAACTGGTGTCTACCTATCAAGAATAATTCATCACCAAACACGAACGAGACTGTTTCCTATCATTAACTCCCATATACCATCCCGATGGAATGATACGTGGCAACAGAGCGGACAAAATATGTTTTCGGTTGAGCCCTCGGTTGGATAATGGAAAAACCAGATTCTCCAACAGAAGAGACCAAGTGTTCATCAACCGCTTCCTCATAGGACTCGCGTGGATGACTCACAGCCACCTAAGAGATGTTGACATGGGACAGGACGCGCCACCAAACCCCTGTTACCACCTGGGGCAATCAGCGCGAAACACTTACTGATGGATTGCAACGCACTCGCAGCAGCCCGACGAGCTATCTGAAATCCCCCGTGCAACCTACACAGCTTACCGATCGAACTATACGAGTGTAAAACCCAATTATCGGTGTAGGCGGAGCAGTCTCTCGACCCCACAAATCTCTGAGACCACAATACCACAATTGAAATGTCTAAATAGTCAATTCTGATGAAGTCACTGATTTTACGCACGAAGGAGTGTAAACCTACCAGAATCGATGATCTTCATACCCTACGGGGGAGCTTGCGATGACTCACGTTGAGGTTCCGGTGAAGATATGCCTCTAATCTAAACCAGGGAAAGCGGTCGTACCCTGCTGCTGACAGTGAACTCGGACCTCGCTTCTGACCCAAAATGAGTGATGTGGGCTCCTGACCGAACCCTTTAACGGCAAAATCCTATATTTTGGTATGTGTGTGAGTGCAAGAAAGGCGTATGAGATACCTCGGCTCCTTATGGATAGTTCAGCATTGTGTCAGTATCTATTTGAATATATTGATGATATATATGTGTGCAGGAGGCGGTGGAGGTGATGAAAGCAGGGAAAGCCCCTGGATTGGATAGCGTTGCGACTGAGTGCCTGAAAAAGGATGGAATAACGATGTTCGAATGGTTGGTGAGGCTACTGAACATTTGTTTTGTGACTGGTGCGTTACCGATTGAGTAGCGTAGTGCCTGCATTGTCCCGCTGTATAAGGTCAAAGGAGATTAAAATAATTGCTGCAACTCAGGAGGTATCAGTTTGTTGTGTATGGTCGGTAAGCTGTATGGCTGAGTGCTGATCAAAAAAATTAGAGAATGTACGGATTGCGCAATTGGAGAGGAACAAGGGGCTTTGTGAGTGGTAGAGAGTGTGCCGATCAGATTTTTGCAGTGAGGCAGGTCTGTCAGAAGTACTTTGCAAAAGGAAAGGATGTGTTTTGGGCCTTCATGGATCTAGAAAAAGCATTCGACAGGATTGGCTGGGAAGCGCTGTGGTGGGTGTTGCGTTTGTATGGAATGGGCGGAACGTTGTTGAAAACGGTACTGAGTTTCTATGTTGGCAGCTGAGCATATGTCAGAGTGGAAAGCGAGGTGAGTGATTGGTTCACAGTGAAAGTGGGTCTGAGACAAGGCTGCGTGATGTCTCCTTGGCTGTTCAACCTCTACATGGATGGAGTGGTCAGGGAGGTGAACGCGAGTGTGCTGGGTCGTGGCTTGGAACTGTGGGAAGCGAATGGGCGGAGTTGGCATTGGTAGTTGAGCCAGTCGCTCTTTGCGGATGATACGGCTCTGGTGGCGGATTCAGAGGAGAAGCTATTTAGGCTGTTGTCTGAGTTTGGTTGAGTATGTGAGAGTAGGAAACTTCTAGTGAACGTAGGTAAAAGTAAAGTAATGAAATGCTCGAGGACTGCCGATGCGAGCAGTATCAGTGTCCTTCTAAATGTAGAGTTGTTGGAAGAAGTTCAGTGTTTTAAGTATCTGGGCTCCCATGCGGAGAAGACTGAACTAGTGGAAACTGAGGCCTAGACGGAGACAGAAGTTTGGGTAGATGGATTGATGGTGTGAAGCATGCGTTAGGAAGGAGAGACCTGAGTGCGGAGGTAGCGAGAGATCGTGCACTGGATAGGCGTGAGGGGAGAATGATTGTGAGTGGATGAGTTTTGACGCTGCCCTGATGTGCGTTCCCACCCTAGGCACATCTTTGAGAGACGGGATTAACCTGGGTAGGGGGGGGGGCGGTCATCATGACGCGGCAGGGGTCACACTGTCGGACCCTGCTGCCGAAACTGACCTCGAACTACACTCATGACCCTGAGGGTGTGTTGCGGGGTTCTCGATCGGACCCTTTTATGCAATCTGACGAGGAGATGAGTCAAGACGAACCGAAGCTGGTTGAGACTAGATGACCCGGGAGGGGGGGGGCACTCGCGTGACCCGGGGGTTTCGGGAACCCGGGGGACTTGAACACCAGGAGAATTTGGGCGAACCCACTAGGACCCGTCCGAGACCCTTCGGGACACCCTTCGGAACACCCTTGCGCCCCTTCGGGACACCCTTGCGACCCTTCGGGACACCCTTGCGAAACTTTGGGACCCACTTGAGTCCCCTCTGAACCCTGGACATCTGCTTCCCCCTCCCCACTCAGTAAAACCCATACACAGAAAAATGTATATATTTGAAATGCTTGAGTAGAACTATTAACCATTACAGTCCGCGGATTACTGGCGCAGAGGGCGAGGATCGCGTCGAGGCTGGTCGAGGTGCGTCGAGATCAGTCGAAACATATTGAGGCGAGTCGAGTTGGTCGCGACGAGCCGAAACTGGCCGAAATGATTCGAGACAAGCCGAGATGAGCTGATACGAGGGGTCTCGAGGGACCCGGGGAGCTCGGGAAGCCTCGTGGGACTTGAGTTACCCACCGGGATTTGTCGGGCTCTATTGGGACTCAAGAGACCTCTGCCCTACCCTACCCTATCCCCTTAACAATCAGTGCGAAATAAACAATCCGAGCAGTTTTTCTGCTCATGACGAACCTGCTCTTCCTTGTTCGCGATTCACAATATTATAACGCTGGAGTATTTGTGCGGGAGTTCGTGTTGGTGGTT
>SDVV010030841.1:0-11625 GCA_016164225.1 Gammarus roeselii
CTGACACCCTCGCCGGTACCATGTAGCTATTTACAAGGTTAGTACCGGTACCGTTGTATGTCGACACATACAGGGTCGGTACCGGCACCATGTAGATATACAAACATTTATATGTATATACAGGGTCGGTGCCGGCACCGGTTCGGGCACAATGTAAATATACACACATTCACACATTTATTCGTCTATACAGGGTCGGTGCCGGTTCCAAGCAGACACATACACACATTTGTACGCATAGGTATTCAGGGTCGGTTAACATCTGTAGCATTTTACCTTTGATCTGTGATTTCCCATTATATCAATGTCCATTGTTTTTGTTACAAGATATGTAATGTGGATCAGCTTTACGTCATGTTAGGTGAAAAGTTCTAGTCACCCTAACCTAACCTATTCTAACCAAGAAATATGTGTCATCGTTCGAGATTTTCGTGCTTCAGTCATTGCTTTATTCAGTCATTGCTTTATGCTTTATACATATCAGTCATTGCTTTATGCTTTATACATATTAAATCTATCCACTTACCTCTACATTTTGATCTATCATTACCAGTTTGAACGCACTCTTCCAATCTTAATTGAGAGAATTTTGTCCATTTTCATTAGTAAATTATGACATTTGTATGAAGGTTTCAGACATTTCATATTAGTTTGAATTTGACACAAATTTTACATCACTTTCACTTATTTTAGGCGCACCCAACTTAATCAAACCTAACCTAACCCATCTTAACCATGCTTATGTAAGTTTTTCAGTCATTTATTTGTACTTTATATAAATGATTCTTACCACCCGGATCTCTATATCACTTACACCTAGTTAATTTTTTTACTTCGTGGTCTCTCTCTACCACGTTTTAGCAGAGATCAACCATTTTAAACGTAGATTGTTTGAATGTTATGAGTAATTCATATTTGTTACCAGCTTCACACAAAGGAACACTTTATTTCACACTAGGTTAATATATTTTACTTCTATATCTCCTGTCACTACATCCGTTGACGGCTTCCACCTACGTTTGACATTCCCTCTCCTATAATTTTCATATTTTTGACGATGACTACGTTTGAGATGACGTCACGCATTACTTGTGGATTTATGTTTATCCAATTTTATTTATTTTTTGCGCAGATTACAGACTCCCGTTACCCCATCACTTTCGAAAAAACGGTGTCTCAAGCAATACCCCATCCTTCCATATCAGAACCACATACTCGACTGAGCAAGATCTAATCGGACTCTGATTTATATCCTACCAATTTGTAACACATCTAGATCATTTACCCCAAAGATAGGTTTATGACAATGTTTATATTGTGATGAGCGGCATTTTTTGAGCTTCGTTTCTTTCCTTGCAACATATTTTTTCTACCGATTTCGACAATTCGATGTCACTTCTGACTGTCTAACACGATGTGTTGTAATGCAACTCGTCGTGAGACCTTTGAGTTTTAGGATAATTGAAACATTCGATTAAGGATTTGCATGGTTTATTTGTGTTCATAAGTATTAGTTACAAATCTTGCTGGCTGCATTTTTTTATTTGATACAGCACAGTTTGTACGTCCAACCATACCCATCATCACTATGTTTCAGTTTAGTGTCAAAATCCTTCATATACTCCATCAAATCTTTGATACGAATACCGAAGTTGCATTCCCGCAAGTCCGCAAATGTATTGCATTTCTTCTTGAACTTCAATTATTCAAAGCTTCTCCAATTCAAAGTAATACTGATCTTCATCCGGAAGAAATTGTTGCATACGATCCAGATTTTATTTTGTTCATAGGTAAAATTTATTCTCCACTACCTCAGCTCTATTAAACTTGTGATGAAATGGCTTGGTTCGAACAAATATTGACTACTGTTGGAAAAAACATTTTTCTAGAAATGCGTACAACAAGAATCATAGGAGTGGGGATATTATTCATGTATGAATGAAGAATAAAGGAAGCAGGATTTGGGTAACTAATGTCGATACAGTTCAGTCGAATGTAACAGAGTTCAACGAAAATAAAAAGGTAAATCTCAAAGTTGCTATGATCCAAGCAGAAAGTCTTCACAAGTGTAGTAAAGCTTAGATATTGGAACAGGAATTTAATCTAAGAACGAAGTAAAATCTGGATCGTATGCAACAATTTCTTTTGGATGAAGATCAGTATTACTCTGAATTGAAGAAGTTTCGTATAATTAAAGTTCAAGAAGAAGAAGGAATACATTTGAGGACTCACGCGAATGGAACAGTCTTCGGTGTTCGAATCAAAGACATGATGGAGTATATGAAATATTTTGCGAGTAACCTGAAACATAATGATGATGGGTATGGTTGGATGTACGAACCATGCAGTAAAAAAAATAAAACGAGGAAGAGAGCATTGACTCAGCCAGCAAGATCTGTAATTAATACTGACAAACACAAATAAACCATGCAAATCTTCAATCGAATGTTTTTATTATCCTAAAACTCAAAGGTCTAGCAATGAATTGCAACGCAAAACATCGTATTAGTAAGTCAGAAGTGACATCGAATTGTTGAAATCGGTAGAAGAATATGTTGCAAGGAATGAAACGAAGCTCAAAAAATGCCGCTCATCACAATTTAAACATTGCCATAAACCTATCTTTGGGGTAAATGATTTAGATGTGTTACAGATTGGTAGGATATAAAACAGAGTCCGATCAGGTCTTGCTCAGACAAGTTTGTGGTACTGTTGTGGAAGGATTGGGTATAGATTGAGACACCGTTTGTTCGAAAGTGATGGGGTAATGGGAGTCTGTAATCTGTGCAAAAAAAAAAATGAATAAACATAAGCCCACGACTAATGTTTGGCGTCATCTCAAACGCAGTCATCGTCAAGAATAAGAAAATTATAGGAGAGGGAATGTCAAACGTAGGTGGAAGGCATCAACGGATGTAGTGACAGGAGATATAGACGTAAATTAGGTTAACCTAGTGTGAGATGAAGTGTTCCTTTAGGTGAAGCTGGTAACAAATATGAATTACTCATAACATTCAAATAATCTACGTTTAAAATGGTTGATCTCTGCCAAAATATGGTAGAGAGAGACCACGAAGTAAAAAAAGAACTGGTTGTAAGTGATATAGAGATCCGGGTGGAGAGAATCGTATTCATATATATATAAAGTATAAATCAATGACTGTAAATAACTTATATAAGCATGGTCAAGTTGGGTTAGGTTAGGTTAGCTTAGGTTACGGTGGGTGCGCCGAACATAAGTGGAAGTGATGTAAAATTTGTGTCAAATTCAAACTAGTATGAAATATATATAACATTCAAACAAATGCCATAATTTACTCATGAAAATGGACGAAATTTGCTCAATCAAAATTGGAAGAGTGCATTCCAACTGGTAATGATAGATCAAAATGTAGAGCCCAGTGGATAGATTTGATATTTATAAAGGTTAAAGCAATGACTGAATCGCATACGTAAGCACGAAAATCTCGAACGATGACTCATATTTCTTGGTAAGAATAGGTTAGGTTAGGATAACTAGAACTTTTAACCTAACATGACGTAATCCTAATCCACATTAAATATCTTGTAACAAAAATCATGAACTTATTCCAATGAAAAATCACAGATTGAAGGAAAAAGGCTATAGATGTTAACCGACCCTGACTACCTATGTGTACAAATGGGTGTGTATCTACATGGTGCTGGCACCGGTGCCGGCACCAACCCTGTATATACATATATATGTGTGTATATCTACATGGTGCCGGCACCGGTGCCGGGACCGACCCTGCATGTACATATAAATGTGTGTATATCTCAATGGTGCCGGCACTGGTGCCGGCACCGACCCTGTAGTAGTAGTTGTTGCTTCCATGTTCCACCGGAGTCCTAACGCAACGCGAAGTTAATGCAGACTCCCCCGTATGGCGGGGGCACCGACCCTGTATATACATATAAATGTGTGTATATCTACATGGTGCTGGCACCGGTGCCGGCACCGACCCTGTATACACATATAAATATATGTGTATCTACATGGTCCCGGCATCGGTGCTGGCAGCGACCCTGTATATATGGATAAATGTGTGTATATTTTCATGGTGTCGGCGCCGGGGCCGGCACCGACCCTGTATATACGTATAAATGTGTGCATATTTACATGGTGCGGCACCAGGGCTGGCACCGGCCCTGTATATACGTATAAATGCGTGTATGTCTACATGATGACTGTACCGACCTTGTATATGACTACATGGTAACAGCTATCTGGTGCCGGCAACTGTGCCAGTACTGACCTTGTAAATAGCTATAAGGTGCCAGCAACGGTGTCGGCATCAACCTCTATATAAGAGTACAAAAGTATTTATGTGTGTATATACTTAGTGTGTGGTATTGAAAAAAAAACGTAAAATATATCCATGTGGGGTGATTTGATATGAATATTGCATAAAACTCATTAAATACCAATTATAGTCATCAAACTTGAATAAAAATAAATAATTATTGGTGAGGTTGGTTAGGTTAGGTATTAACGTATCTGGCGGTGTATGACAACTATTTTGTATTCATGTGAATTTTCATGTCAATGATGTCGTACATTGATATATGAATCGCTAATTATGTACCTTGGGCTTGATTTAAATTCTAGATTTTGTTGATTGTGATCCTTACATCACAATTCTATAATAAAAATGCTAAAGTGGTTATACAGAATGCTCGAATAAGTCAAATATTCTGAATTTCAACGAAATCTCATAACGATACCTGAATCAATCAAAAATTTTAGCTGTTTGAACTGTAAACGATTAATGCTCGTTTATAAAAAGCATGGCATGTGGGAATAAGCATCGAGTAAATACTTGCGTCCGAATACATTGAACTAATGAAGTAATTTACCACAAACACTCTACACAAATCCGGTAGACTAATTCTCCAAGACAACTTGAAATAGGACCAAAAACCAATGTCAAGGGTTAAAAAATAGCAATATTTTATATCACTTCATCCAATCAAGTGAATTTATACCACACTATATCAAATTATGCAAATTAAGACCAAATAAAAGTTATATTCCTATGATAATCGTTCAAAATCATACAAAAACAACTATAGAATAGCTAAATTGGATTCTCTACCCAACCCTAACCGACATTGATTAACTATGATATACGGCGTATCCTACCACACCCCCGATGATATAACCTACACCAATAACACGTGATCTGGTTCATGACTAAATCGTATACTAACATGAAAGCCATACCGAAAACATCTGACATTTAAAACAAACTCCAAGTTCATGCATAATAAAGTAATAATGCTCAGTATCCGTTCAAATCTATAATAAATTTCTAGACCGTACTGATTTTATGCCTCTAGTAGGACAAAATCAAAGCCCACAGTGCGAGAAGAATATACCTCTTCTCAAGTAATGCTTAACGACAGCAATGAAGTTGACGACCTTTGGGTGAACATCCAGGTACGAAAAAACAGATCGTTTGTTGTCGGTTCTCTCTACAGACCACCCAAAGCAAGTGCACAGTCTTTTCAATACATCGAAGAAAGATTTCGAGAAGCTATCCGTTTAGAAAAGACGCTGTACATTTCAATGACGATCAATTGAAATTGAAGTAAAACAATAGGAAGCTGATTTTACACAGACTCGGGCTGCATCAGCTCATAAAAAGTGCAACAAGAATTACTCCCGAATCCCAAACTGTATTGGATCTGCTCATAAGTAACAATCCGTCTTCCATTGGTACCACACACGGGGAGCCCAATTCTTTTTCGGACTTAATGAAATAAACTGCACCATTAACATGAAAAAAGAGAAGAAACAAGTATACAAAATAACCTGTCGTACAAAAAGAAATTACACCGCGTATAATTTCAGAGCACAACTAGTGGCAAACGTCGAGATGATATAACCGATACATTGCACAGATAACGTCACAGAGCAAGCCCTATTACTCATAGACTGTCTTCTCACATATTTGAACGCTGTGTCGCCAACGAAAACTTAAACAATGAACAGCATGCCGGTTAAATGGATTACAGAAAAGCTGCGAAACGAAATTGCACTTGGAAAATATCTCAAACGCAGAGCAAAACGAAGCATCACTTAGTTAGAATGACTTTGAACTCAAAATAGGAGAGTCAAACGAGAAGTCAGGAGGGCAAAAAATAAATACCACCATGAGGAACCAGAACAGTGCAAAAACAATCAAGAAGAAACGTGGAATGTACTGAAAAGAATTGTTTCCCCCCCAAAAAAAAAATCTCCTCGCCTACTTATCCGAATACTCGAGCAACTTCAGAGAAGTTTAACAACTACTTTGCTGGAGTTGGAAAACAGATTTTTGAAGAGGTAACCCAGGAAGCTTATCAAGGATTACAGAACGACGCAACAGATACAGGGAGTCCAAAAGCGTTCGATGGAGGCAGCGACCAAGAAGCAAACGTCAAATGGAAATTGAAACAAGTAATGCAACACGAAGTAAAACGAGCTGTATTTGCCTTGAGGAACACAAATTCTACAGGAATAGACGTGTTTAGCAATACAACATTTGAAAGAAAGCCTCATAGTTACTTTGCCTTATATCAGCACAGTTATTAATACCTCCATAGCGAGTGAAACTTTTCCAGAGATCTGGAAACATGCAATCATAAAAGCAATTCATAAATCTGGGACAAGAATGAACCATCAACTTTAGACCGATCAGTCTTCTGCCTGTCCTATACATGACTCTAGAAAAGATAATATCTATCCAATTGATTGATTACCTCGAATCAAACAAGCTGTTCAATGACTGCCAGTATGCTTATCGGCGAAAATTGTCAACAGAAGACGCACTTATGAGCATCACTGAAGATCTGTACAAAAACTTTGATGAGGGGCAGATATCTCTGCTTGTATTGCTAGACTTATCGAAAGCATTCGACAGTGCATGCCATACAATTCTTTTTGGCAAGCTCCGCAACATCGGAATAGACCCTACTAGGTTCGAAAGTTATCAAATGAATCGACAACCATCAGTTAACCTCGATAACGCAACTATGTCGAATTCGGCCACAGTTGCCTTTGGGGTCTCTCAAGGTTCGATACTTGGCCCTTTGTGGTTCCTGATTTTTGTAAATGACATCGACTGTAAATTATCAAAAAATCAAGCAAAAATGGTTATGTACGCCGATGATGTTCAAATATTGCTTTCCCGAAAACCGTCAGATCTGAATGCGCTGAAAGGCGACGCTGAGACAGCCGTAACTGATCTGAAATCTTGGTATGATATAAATGGACTCAAGCTCAACTTGGAAAAAAACAAAATGCATCTTGTGCTGCTCGAACTCGAAAAGAAAAGCAGTTCCAATGAATTTCTCTATTAGGATAGGCAAATATGACATTCCTGCTGAAGATAAAGTTATAAGTCTAGGAGTATAGTTTGATCCCGATCTTTCCTTCAAACACCACGTAACTTCTCTGTGTTCCAAGTGAATGGAACACTTTTGTGCCTAAGCTCCGCAAAAAAATAATTGGATTTCAAATCAAGATATCTGATTGTCCACGTTTTAGTATTTTCTCACATTAACTACTGTCTTTCAATTTGGGGGAAATGCACTTAAACTCAAAGAGAGAAAGTGCAACGATGTATAAACTTTGCGGCAAGAATAACTTGCGATGGTAACCACAGAAAACGAGACCATGTTAGTCCTCTCCTCGAAAAATTACAGTGGCTCAATATCGACAACAAACTGACACTCCATGAGTCGATCAGAATTCATAAAAATCTTCTAGAAAAACATTCACCCGGCAGCCAAAGGCACATATCATCTCGAGGTGAAAAGAACAATCAATTCACAAGAAATAATGATACTCTGCACGTTGATCACAGGAAAACAGAAACTGCCTGTCAAGCTTTTTCGATCACTGGACCAAAAACCTGGAACAATCTCCCAACAAGCCTCAAGAATCTTGAATCCAACACGTCTTTCGCGAATAGGCACAATGAACTTCTATTGGCCGACCAATTCAAAACGCTAACTTTGCCCACAAACACAAGCTAAATGCCTAATACCAGTAACCAGGAAATGCATTCTGTTCTTCTGCATGTCCGAAATCACCACCACCATAACTTACAACATTGAGAAACCATCTAATAGTTTTTACTCCGACGATACATATGTTTTATATGTTGCTACCGATCACAATGGTCTTTGCCAATTACCATAAGTGTTAACCAGCGTTTTGTCTATTTCTATGTTTTAAATGTTCCAGTCGTTTTAGTATTATCAAAATACGAACTCAGTCTTTTCGAGGAACGATAGGCAGCTTCTAACTTTGAGAAAGGTTAACTCGATTTTAATAATATTCATTGAATTATTTTTAACAATTACCGTATCATCTTTGATGATACAATCATTGCCTTATTGGCTAATATGTTGCTCTGTCTTCTATAACAGAAGTATATTCATCCGACTTGTGTACTCCAGCATTGTATTATTCTGATTGTCAATCATTTAATCTTTTCCTAGCGGTCTTGAAGTGAGTATATTGTATATTCAGTTGTTTGGAATGTATTTTATGTACAAGTTTTTTGTATAACTTATGTCGCCTTGTTACCCCTTCATTAATAATGCAATTTCCTAGACCCATCTTTATTATATGTTAGCACTTTTCGATTTCCCAATCCAATATTGTATTCATATTTTCTGTATAATTCATGTCGTCCATCCACATCTTTGTCATCGTACAATAATGTAGACTACCTATTACAATATGTTAACACATTTTGATGTCCCAACCCCATGTTCTCGGGACTCTAACCACACGCATGCGTGATATCCCACCCCATGTACTTGTTATTTTCCCCACCCATGTATTTTGTTATTTATCCACCCCAAGTATTTCTTACTTTTCAACCCCGCGTGTCACTGGTTTTCCCAACGCTATGTAGTCGGAATTATTGTGTCAGAATATACTTTTTCTGAATGTGCACAGATGAATGTGCACAGATGATACTCTTGTAAATAATATTTCGCTCTATGTAATCCGAACCGGCGGCCCCTAGAGATGAGCTGTGACGAATTCAAATTGAACTCTCGTTTTCGTTAATTAAAACAGCGTAGTTGATAATGAAGTTTCATGTCTTATGTTTAAAATTTATTTTTTTCCTAAACAATTTAAAACCCACTGCCAGACGATGGAAATAAATGATCTAATAAAATAATAAAATAATAATAATAACGAATTCTACAATGCTTTATTAGGTCACTTCTCAGCAAGCGGCCTCTGATATGGAACAAAATATATAGGCAACAGCCAGTCATGGTACAACTCCTCAGACGTACCATACATCTGTTTAGTCCATCTCTGAACAGCTTCGAACAAAGTCGCATTCCTGGACATAACCAAAAATCCTTACACAGGTACAGTTGTCAAGAATAGGCCTGGCATGAGTCACAAAGAGTATGGCTATAAAATTTGGGCTTCTATTCACTGACGACTTCAGTAAATCCCTACAACTACCAGCAGCTTGTCGCATAACCTCTCTAACAAATCCATAGAACCCAAGACCAACATCCACAAGAACTTACAAATTCACGTTGAACTTGAATGACTACCGAATGGTGTAAGCTGCCTCTATACCAGAACCTATAGATCCAGTTTATCGTCTTCTAAAACGTTAAACTATACACTTGCGATGGTTTGATGACAAAAATTCTACAGAGATGTAGTACGGATTCACACTTCTTAAACATATATTCCTATAATTGACGTGGAAAATCATACAACAATAATAAAAAAAAACGTAATTCTCTACTATGGCCTAAGCAAGATTGAAAAAATTATAATATACGAGGGTATCCATCATAGTAAATAGATCCACTTATACAAATAAACATATACGCAACAAGCTTTTGCCTAGGGGCTTCTTTAACTCCTCCTAAACATTGAAGTATGACGTTATTCCTACAACAAATATATAATAAACTAACAACAAGGCCAATCTTGTAACAAATCGACTCTTCTGTAGCTATATTTTTTCCAATTCAATCTTTCAAACAGGGCGCAATAAGATACCTAAAACACTAAAAAGATACACCATCTAACTCAATTATACCTGAAATAATGTTCTACATTGCAGATACATAGGTAATATATCCTAATATTACTACAATTGTATAAAATATCGAACACCTTGCAAGGATGATGGAAACTCCACAGAAAACATTCAAAACTGAATTAAATATACTAGACGGTTCGAGTTTTTATAAAATAAGACATTAATTCTCCACCATACCCCAAAACATACATTAAAAAATCATGATGTACGAAAAAAAACTAGCATGCAACCTACCAAACAAATAACGTGAATGAGTCGCCAAGACATGTGACTGATTTACATAACTGAAACCTATCGTAAATGATGTACAAGACTTCGACTCGAACACGCTTTAGTTTATACAAATCTTGTGGATTTTTTTCTCAATGGCAGACCAAAACAGGGCAAGAGTCCAATCTTCTTTAACTAATGTAACCACGGCTTAATCGCAACAGAATGTCACATATACATATAAATATCATAAGATGCAAAAAAAAACGACCAACTATTACCAAATAATGTGCTACATGTAAGATGCTAACCCAAAATATCCTAAAATTCCAATAACTATATGAGAGAACTATTCAAATTCCGAAAACAATACAATTCAGCATATGTCAACCGATCATTACAATGTATACATGACACAATAAACTAGCTTACAGTAAATCCATATCGATTACGTAAGTTCCAGCTACTCTCGCTGAGGGGGGGCATCCGACCGATACTCGCTATCCAAATATCGAGATAAGACTACTCGAATGGTCTACATACACTTGATAGCAGTCCATTTGAAACATCCGGATACATGGGGTCTCCGATATATCAGGTTCAAAACTGAATAGTGCGTTATAGTGTATACAGATTCTCGTAACGGAGCTGCTGCATCCTCCAGAAATATATACATCAACTCGCCAACTGCCAAACTATTATACCATACTATTCCAATTGATATCATACAAATATAAAATAAACAGATGGAAAACACAAAACGTTGCTCCAAATCCACCCATCAGGCTTCTACCAGGTAGGGCTGAACACATACTAAGGCCGCAAGTCAAGTTATAAAACATACATACCGTACTATTCGTACAAACAATATGTACAATTCAAAGATAAACCATCAAAAAACACAAAAATTCCCAATCCAACCAATCACCGAATGAGACAATTATACCCCTAACTAGATAGGAATATAGACACAATATACGCAGAAAATATATAGAATTAAAATCCAGACATAAATCTAGAATGATACAGACGCTCAAAACATAGATATAATGGCAAATCGGTCACGGAGAAAAACTGATAAAGAACAGATACGAGCAACCTCACCTGCCTAAAATTGCTGAGGCGTACTGAACTTTCCCTACACCCTCATCCCCTTCCAAAATGTGATATAAGCCTATTCTTACCAGCAACGAAAAATATATATATATAATGGACAGAACAATAATTGAGCAAGTAGTCTATAGGAAAAAAATATATATTTACGTGGGCCCCATACCACCACTCCCCCGTCCAAAATGAGATGAAGGCATAT
>SDVV010030842.1:0-11625 GCA_016164225.1 Gammarus roeselii
AAAGAGATGGTAGTCGATCTCTCCAATTTAGTTGAAAACTTTAACCTTTACGAGACGATGTTCGGTCTCGGAGCGATATTCGGCTTAGAGCGGTGACCGGCTCTTATTTTGATACAGCAAAAAAAAGTTTCTATACCCTGGAAACTTGTAAACTTTGGAGCTTAGACGCGAAGAACAGTATGCGATGGTGTTTTCTTACTCACTGGTCACTCATTGGTTACGATACTGCCTCTGCGCAAAGCTCTGATGTGCTTTCCCACACTTGGCATCCCGTTGTCGGGATGGTCGTGGGGGAGGGGGGGGTTGGTTAAACAAGTGAATTTGATTTGAGCCTCATTTCCACCAGAGCCTCAACGTGTCATAATAGCCTCCCCCGTAGGGCTCGATGATCATTGATTCCAGTAGGCTCGCACGCCTATGTGTGCGAGGAAAAAACCAAACGACGCTTTCAACGTTAGAAAAAAATGAAAGTTTTAGCAATGTCAGACGCACGCTGGTGTGCCAAAGAAGTAACGCTTTCTCGAAACGGACCTCCGCTCCCAATCCTTTAGAACTTAAAGTGTGATATGTACGCATCCTAGTGCGTACAGGTTGCATCGTCGAGATTAGTACAAGGTCAGTGGCTACACGGGCAAACTCAGCTCCGACAGCAACGCAACACAATATTTACAGCTACGCGGTTTAGTTGTTTAAATACAATTTATTTATTTAGGTAAGATAAAGTCTCAGATGAAACAAAACGAATCCTCGCCTCCAACCCCTCAGAACCTCATGAGTTAGCTATATGTCCAAACGCCAGTGCGCACAGATTGTCTCGTCGAAATTGGTACAGGGTTCACGGCTACTCGGACCAAGCCAGCTCCGACAGCAACGCAACACAATATTAACAGCTTCGCTGCCTATTAGATTGTTAGTACAACTTCTTCATTCAGGCAAGATAAAGACTCAGACAGAACGATTCCCCGCCTCCAACCACTCGGAACTAACTTTAAGATTAACATGAACGCGCGACAGTGCGCACAGCCAGTATCGTCGAAATTGGTTCAAGGTCCATGGCTTCACGGACTAGATAGACTCCAACCGCAACGCGTCACAAGGTTTTATAGCTACGCAGTCCAGGTCAACCCCAGAAACTGCATATGGTCCGTGCACGCGCGAGCGAGCACAGACTGAAGAAAAAATACCCATTCACAAAATCACAAACACGAACTCCCACACAAATACTCCAGCGTTATAATATTGTGGATCGTGAAGACCGCCCTACGGGGGAGTCTGCATTAACTTTGCGTTGGGACTCCGGTGGAACATGAAAGCAAATAATAAATAATGTGGATCGTGAAAAAGAAAGTAAGAGCAGGTTCGTCATCGGCAGAAAAATTGCTCAGATTATTGATTTCGCACTGATTGTTCAAGGGGATTGGGCGGGGAGGGGAGGGGCATTGGTCCCTCGGGTCGCAAAAGAGTCCGATGAATGCCGGAGGGTGACCCATGTCCCCCAGGTCATCCCGAGCTCCTCGAGTCTCCCGAGACCCTCGCCTCAGCTCACCTCGGTTCGTCTCGAATCATTTCGGCCAGTTTCGGCTCGTCGCGAAACTGGTCTCAAGGGTGTCCCAAGGGGCCCCAGAAAGGTCCAAGTGGATCCCCCTAAATCCATCTGGTCTCTCAAGTCCCCCGGGTCCCCGAGTCCCGCGGGTCCCACGAAAACCTCCCCTCCCTGGGTCACCTTGTCTCAACCAACCTCAATACATATAATAATAATACCAAATTCAAAATTTATCACCATGAAAAAAGGGCAGAGAAAAATAATAGAGCCCAAGCAAGCAGAAATACTAAAATACCATAATAAAGTGTTAATGATCTATAAAATGAATAATCATCCATCCACCCCAAATCAGATTTCGAGGAGAGTATTGGGGATTTGTGGAAGTCGAGAGGGGAGGGTGTAGGAGCGTCTGACTACTGGTGGAAGGAAGATTAAGAGTGGAGCAGAGGTGGAAGGTGAACTAAATAGTGGGAGGAGGAAGGAAGGAGAGTGTGGAAAGCAGAGCCGAGGAGTTCCAGCATTCGTTGAGGGAGGAATTTAATGTGAGAGGGCAGGTCCTAAGAGATGTGGAGGACGATTGAGAGCCGTTCAGAGGTGCGTTGTTGAGATGTGCCAAAAGTGTGTGTGTGTGTAGTGTGGCGGGTGCAGAAGGAAGGCTGCTGGCGGTGTGATGAGGAAGTCAAACTGGCGGTAGCGCAGAAAATTTTGAAAAGACTTCGAGAAGTGGTTGCAAGCGAGGTTGGTGGTAGCCAATGACAACTATAACGAGAACAGAAAAGAGGTGAAGATTCGAACGAAACGCTGATCCCAGGCAGGGCAGACTGTTGTGCCATAATTTTGAGAACAAAACGATCTTCTGGAAAGAGGTGAAGAGTGAGCAGTGGGAGACCGAAAAGGAGGTGGTGAAAGCTGAAAACTGTTCCCCCGTAGGGCGCGACCGTCATTGATTCAGACAAGTTCACACGGCCTTGTGTGCGAAAATATTAGTCTTGTGAAGATGAAGTCAGTACATATCCCAACCTTGGCACGCTCGCGCACTAGCGCGTACAAGAGAGTAAAGAGTTGACGCGTATCTTCGTAGATGTATTGTTATCTCTGTGCGTAATGGGGTGGAGAGACCACCACACTGGCACAGGTGTTTGGGATTTAGACAGCTGAGTATAGTCCGGTGTGTTTTCCGAAAGCAATAAGCTTTTTACAGTAGGTTGGGTCCGTGAGTGGGCTATGTAGGTTGCACGGGGGATTTTGAATTTGGGCCTTATTTCTACCGGAACCTAAATGTGAGTCTTGGCAGGCTCCCCTGTAGGGCAGGGCTATGATTTGATTCTCATTTCCACCAGAGCCTCAACGTGAGTCATAATAGGCTCCTCCGTAGGGCGCTTTGTAGAGCAGAGAAAAGTTTTTTAAGGAAAAGGTGGGCAGAGTATTTTGACGAGTAGTTGAATGTCGAGGATGAAGGAGAGGTTGCATTGTTGCTGTGGGTGGTGGTGCACAGATGCAGGTTTTGGAGACTTGCTGCGTACATTACTAGGGAGAAGTGCCTGGAGGCGGTAGGGTGAATGGAAACAGGGAAAGCACTTTGTTTGGATAACGTTGCGACTGAGTACTCGAGAAGGGATGGAGTGACGATTGTCGTATGGCTGGTGAGGCTACTGAATCGGTTTTGTAGCGGGTGTGGTGCCGATTGAGTGACGCAGTGCTTGGACTATTTCGCTGTTTAAGGGCAACGAAAATAAACATGAATACTTCGACTAAAGAGGTATCTGTTCTGTGAGGTCAGTCAATTGTACGGGCGAGTGTTGATCTAAATTATTAAAAAATTGGAGAGGAACGGTGTGGCATTAGGAACGGTGTGGCATTAGGTGTGGTAGAGGGTGTGCCGATCAGATTATTGCAGTAAGACAAGTCAGTGAGAAGCACTTTGCAAAGGGAAAGAATGCGTTATGGGCCTTCGCGGATCCGGAAAAGGCTACGCAAGTAAGCACTGTGGAGGGCATGGCGTCTGCATGGAGTGAGCTGAAATTGGTTCCAAGCGGTTCAGGGTTTCCATGTTACCGGCAGCAGAGCATGTGTCAGAGTGGGGAGCGAAGCGAGTGCTTGGTTCAGTGAAAGTGGAACCGAGACGAGGTTGCGTTGTCTCCCTGGCTGTTCAATCTCTGCACGGATGGAGTAGTCAGGGAAGTAAACGCGAGTGAAATGAGTCGAAGCTTAGAGCTGTTGGGAGCAGATGGGCGGAGTTGGCAGCCGAGTCAGTTACTGTCAGCGGATGATACGGCACTAGTGATTGATTCTGAGGAGAGGTTGTTATGATTTGAGCCTCATTTCCACCTGATCCTCAACGTGAGTCATAGTAGGTTCCCCCGTAGGGCGGGGGGGAAAATTTGTGCATGCTTGTATCTGTGTTTGGTAGAGTGTATGAGAAGAGAAAGCTTGTGAATGAACCCGAGTAAGAGTAAAGTGGTAAGATGTTCGATAAATGACTATGTGAGCATATTCAGGGTTGTCCTAAACGGAGAATCTTGTAAGAAGTGCAGTGTTTCAAGTAGCTACCTGTTAGAGTATTGCTACCGTAAGCCCTGCGTGTCGTAGGAGGCGGCTAAAAGGGGCCCTCCTTTTAGTCGCCTCCTAGCTTAGAATCGTGCTACCGCAACCCCTGCGTGCCGTAAAAAGCGACTAATAAGGGGTGGAGCGAGGGGGCTAGGAATCCCCTCCTCTGTAAAATCCTCCCTAAATGAGGGGCAAGATAAGGGGGCGGAGAGGCTCACGCCTCTCCGAACTCTATTGTTAGGGTCGCTGAATGTGCGAGGTTGTAGTTCGAATGAAGCAAAGAGGCGAGAGATAGGCGAGATGTTTGTGAAGGGAAGTTAGATGTATTGGCGCTGAGTGTGTCGAAGTTGAAAGGTAAGAGCGAGAGTGAGTTTGGAGTGGCAAGGGGAAGAAAGTCAGGCGTGGATATAGGTTAGGGACAAGAAGGTGTGGTATTGTTATTGAGTGATCGACTGGTTGGTAGCGTTACTGAGTGGGAAGAGGTTTCCTCAAGATTGATGTAGGTGAAAGTAAAGTTAAGCGTAGAAAAGTGAGAGGAAGGAAGAGGAGATGGAGCAATTTAGGACTGACCTGAGCGAGCGTATTGACTATCGGAAGTCAATTAAATGTGGTTGTACTGGGTGACCTTAATGCGACAGTTGGAGATGCAGTTGTAGATAATGTGATAGGGAGTTATGACGTTCCTGGTAGGAATGACTGTGGAGAAAACCTTACAGGTCTGTGCATGGAACAGGAGCTGGTCGTCGGAAACAGCCTGTTTAAGAAGCGAGATATCCACAAGTACACATGGGTAAGGATGACCAAAGGTGCAGTGGTGGAGAGAGCGCTGATGGATTTTGTGCTGATTTAGAGGCGAGTGGCTTGGAGGCTGTTGGATGTGCGGGTGTTGAGAGGGGAGGGTGGAGAAGTGTCTGACCATCTGCTGGAGGAAGGAAGATTAAGAATGGAGCATAGGTGTAAGGGGAACAGAAGAGTGGGAAGAGGGAGAGAAGTAGTGAAAGTGAGTGAGCTAAATGTGAAAAGCAGAGCTGAGGAGTTCCAACAAGCGTTGAGGGAGGAAAATGACGTGAGAGGGCAGGACCTGCAAGATGTGGAGGAAGAATGAGAGGCGTTCAGAGATGCCTTGTTGAGATGGTCGAGAAATGTGTGTGACGTCCGCCGTGTGGGCGGATGCAGACTGCGAGTGGTGGAACGAGAAGGTCAAACTGGCGGTGGCGCAGAAGAGAAGAGCTTATGATGAGTGGTTGCAAACGCGGTCGGTGGTGGCATATGACAACTATAAGGAGATGAGGAAAGAGGTAAAGCGAGTGGTGAGGAGAGCTAACAGGGACTCAGATGCCAGGTGGGGGCAGACGTTTGTGCCAGAATTTTAAGGAGAACAAAAAATGTGCTGAAAAAAGGTAAAGAGGATGAGACAGGGAGAGATCGGAAAGGAGGAGGTGCGGACATTACTAGGGAAAAGGTGCAGGAGGCAGTGAAGGTGATGAAAGCAGGGAAAGCCCCTGGTTTGGATGGCGTTGCGACCGAGGGCCTGCAAAATCGTGGAATAACGATTGCCGAATGGTTGGTGCAGCTGCTGAACATTTGTTTTGTGGTAGGCGTGGTACAGATTGAGTGGCGCAGTGCCTGCATTGTCTCGCTATATAAGGGCAAAGGTGATAAAAATGAATGCTGCAACTCAAGAAGTATCAGTTTGTTATGTGCGGTCGGTAAATTGAATGGGAGAGTGCTGTTCGAAAGGATTAGAGAATGTTCGGATTGCGCAATTGGAGAGGAACAGTGTGACTTTAGGAGTGGTAGAGGGTGCGCCGATCAAATTTTTGCTGTGAGACAGGTCTGTGACAAGTGCCTTGCAAAGGGAAAGTATGTGTTTTGGGCCTTCATGAATTTAGAAGAGGCATGCGATAGAATTGACAGGGAAGCGCTTTAGAGGGTGTTGCGGTAGTATGGAATGAGCGGAAATCTGTTGAAAGTGGTGCAGAGTTTCTATGTTGGCAGCCGAGCATGTGTTAGAGTGAGATTCGAGATGAGTGATTGGTTCACAGTGAAAGTGGGTCTAAGTCAAGGCTGCGTGATGTCTTTCTGGCTGTTCAATCTCTAAATGAATGGAGTGGTCAGGGAAGGTGAACGAGAGTGTGCTGGGTCGTGGTTTGGAGCTATTGGAAGCGAATGGGCGGAGTTGGCAGTTGAGCCAGTTGCTTTTTGCGGATGAACGACGCTGGTGGCGGATTCAGAGGAGAAGCTATGTAGGCTAGTGTCTGAGTTTGGTAGAGTGTGTGAGAGGAGGAAGCTTCGAGTGAACGTGGGTACAAGCAAAGTAATGAGATGCTCGAGGACTTGATGGGAGCAGAATTAGTGTCCTCCTAAATGGAGAGTTACTGGAAGAAGTTTAGTGTTTCAAGTATCTGGGTTCCCATGTGGAGAAGATAGAGCTAGAGTATCAATTTCAGTGTACTGCTGTTGGAAGATATAAACAAGGTTTAAAAACAATTCACTGCACGAGCGTAAATTCTGACAGGCAAAGAAATATCATCAAATAGCTACTCTTTGTTGAGAAACATTGGTAAACAAGAATCATAGTAATGTTAAAACAAAAATTAAACTAGCTATATGAATTTATAGACAAATTTGTATAACAAACCTATCATTAGATCATGAAACGGTTAACTAATCCAGGCGTATTAACACCTCGACAAGATCGTAGCTATGAAGCCTCCCCACTAGAGGTTCAAAATACGAAGGCTGCAGAAGGCATTCATCCCATAGAACTCTTCAGCCCTCTTCTGTAACAGATCGTTCGAGATTTTTTTTTTCTGTCGGCTTCCCGCATGGGGGAGCTCTGCCTGTGCGTGTTAATGGTAAGCACTCTACCTTTACTACGACCGTGTCGTAATAGGGTTCTGACATCCAAGTGTGTGGTCGATTTTATAGAATTAATAATGATACGCATGCAGTTTTATTGTACGTTTCAAATTAATTTAAATTTCACGCTTCAATTTTAAAATATATACATTCCTCACCAAAATAAAAGGAAGAGACGGGACATAAAAATAATTTACCTATTGCGGTTTTAGCCCCTGATCACGAACTACACAGCGACACATATATGTAACCAAACCTATGCTTGAAATAAAATAAGCGCAAAATTTTTAGTAGCTACTTGTCACGCGTGATTCCACACGTCTATTGGCTAGACAGATTTTGACTATTCAGGCATATAGGGGAGCATGGCAGCTACATACAGAATCAAAATGCGAATATACTATTTTTCATATGATTCAACAAGATACTAAAGCTATATATAACAGTTGAAGACAATAAAGGGTAGGCCGAGCACAATTTTTTACTGCGGTACTAAATCACAGCATTGGATTAATAAAAACTCTTCAGTGCTTTGTAACATCTTCACATACGACGTGTACTGCGTGTGTTCCATGTTTGATAAGAGCAAAACAAAAATAAGAAATCCGGAACGGTCAAACGTGGAGCTCTGCGGATGGCGGTTATTAATTTGTTTCACGCAATACTGGATACATGTTAAAGGTTTTGGGGTCCGTCTCCCCCGGATCCGCCACACTGGAATGCATGTTCTACTTGGTGAAGCCTGAGCATTCTGAAGAAACGCGCTACGAAAGCAGCGTCGAAAGTGAACAGAAAAATGGTCACGTCCAGAGTTAAATTTTGGAGAAACATCTAAAACAAATAAACAAAATACCGAAATGAAGAGTTTCGTTTGGTTCTGAATGATGTTATAATTGGTAGGTGAATTACATGCAGCGTCTTCTTTGTATTGACATTAGAGAACAAGAACTGTCCTACGACATCCAAAATAGGAATCGCGCTTACTAGCCGCGAAAGTGGCAGACCACCCGTTAAAGAAATACGGCTTTTTGATTTCTAAACCTTCACAGTAGATACAGCATGACGTGTATTTGATTACAACAAAATACATTTGAAGCAACAGGCCGATCGTTTTTCTTTAGTTTTTCAAAATGTTCTTAATTGGCCGAGCAACGATGCATAAGTTGTTGCAGCAGATTCTATTTGGACCTCATTTGACTCAGAGCCTCAACGCGAGTCATCGCAAGCTCCTTCGTAGAGCCCGAAGATCTATCGATTCTTATAGGTTCACACAGATTCGCTTGAAAGGTCAAATAAGAACTTCAACTGTGCAAGCTAGTGTACCGCAGCAAACACAGCAAATCCCAATAACTTCCGGGCTTGCTCACCCCGGGTCATCGAAGAGAGACGACAAGGTATAAACTCGGTTGCGCCAAAGTAAGACCGAACGTGCTTCTACCCTCCTCCTGTAGACACGACGCGATTTCGCGTGTCATCAACGGGTCGAATACAAACCTTTTAATAATGTAAAGTGAGACGAAGAAGTATAAAAACTATATAATTTACATTGGAACTTTTTCTTTCAACAAATTGATTTACAAAACTTGAACATATGTAACCGTAAGGTAGAAGGTTCTTACCTGCTCCATTCATAACAGCATTACGACTAATTCAGTTGCATCACTTTGACGAATATTGCGTGAAAAATGTCGTGCACCCAAATATTTCGAACCCATGTGAGTAAACCAAGGGTGAATAAGGACGGTCCTCAATCTGTTATAATTAACTCACAGTGTCTCAGTAACGATGGCAGAGTCATATTTAAATACTTACATATTTAATAGAAACTTACATAACTTTTGGTTTTCGTATTATCACAGGCCCACTGAATGTTATTTATGCCGTTAATAATGCAGAAATACTGCGCAATTTATTTTCCAATAAGGTATGGTTTGACGGGATCCACTATCAATCGAGTTGAAATACACTTAATTCGAGAGTTGATTATCCTCAATATCGCGGCAATCCTCTTATCCACTATAGCCGCTCTTCTGAATGACGTCACCGTTTCGCCGCCATCTTCAGTCTGGTTACTCTCCAAACTAAATCAGTCCTGCTGCCGTCGAAATCCTTTCATTATTGACGAAACTCTAGCATTTGAACGCGGGTCACGGATACGGCGTGTAGAGCAAGACATGAGAAAGCAGCGTCGAAAGGCAACCAAAAATTACCAAGTTCAGCATTCGATTTCAGAAAAACTAAAAATGATTTTGGAAAAATCCGAAGTGGAGCTCTGCGTGTGGCGCTGTTCTCAAGTTTAAGCTTTGAATTGCCAGCTATTTGAAAGCCCTCTGGAATGAAGCCCGAAGTGGAACGACTAAAAAAATTGAACGAATCTGTAAAGAAAACGGGAGGTGGAGCTCAGTGTACAGTATTCTTTCTTTCGTTTGAGGCATACAAGGTCAAAATGCGTGCATAATTGACGAAGCCGTAGCATTTTAAATTAAGGCAAGAAGGTGCAACAGGCGGAAGGACAATAACCTTCCGCTTTTTAGCCAAGAGCTAATAAGCCCAAAGACAATAGCCTCTTTTGCCTGAAAGGCCAAGGGCTAAGGAAATTAGCTGCTTCTTTCAGCAAATGTGACGTGCAGGTGGAGAAAAAAAACAAGTGACGCGCTAATGAAAAACGCCCTAAAATTTGATTCACGTTTACATTGGAATATCTGTAGTCGTCGACGGCGTCCTTCCCGCAGGGCAAAAGCAAAGGATAGCCATACGAAAATACACTGATACGGGAAACAATTTGTGCGTGCGTCGACTTTCTGTTCTAAACGCAAAAACCAATAGGAGATAACCATGCGGCATTTCGTTGTCGCCGCTACAGGTACCAACTTGTCTCCCGTGTGAGTTACCCTTGAAGGTTCACAAATGTTTAGACTCGCACGTAACTGAACGAAAGTTAGCGTGCAGGGAGCCATCACCTTCAACGTGGCAGTTACGTTATTGCAACTGTAACCATGAAAAATCAGCAGTACTTGGTTAAGTTCTTTTGACGGGGCCTTAAACATAGTTAATTTAGGTTGACTAGCAAATGGAAAATTTTGCGACATAAGTAACAGTTTATAGCTATATTATTTATAATGAAAATAAATTGTATCAACAGGTGACAATATTTGAACATTATTAGGGAAAGGCATTTTACAATACTAAATTGAATTACAGGTAGCGGTAAAGTATGATTTTAGTTATCAGTGGAAGCTGGTCTCCAGCATTACAAACACAAATCCAAACATCCATGATCACCGCAGCGCGAAGGCCCTGCCAGAAGCAGCCTTTGCATTTACCTCTCCAATACGGTGCTTCCTCTCCTTCAGATTCTTCATGGAGTTCTTAACAACTTCCCGTAACTGTGGCGATGTTTCATCGACTCGCAATCGAAAGGAATAACGCATAACACAAATACGATACATCAATTTGCGGCCATTGTTGTTGCATAAGATATTTACAGCGACCCTTTAAGTGCTTCAACAAAATTCTAACTACAACTTCTGTTTAAAGAAAACTTAATGGCATAGCTGTTAACTAGTGAGGTAGCTTACTGACGCTGGTCACTTATTACCGTAGTATCTACGGTTGAGTGTCCTATATTTCCGTAGCATATAGAGGGCCTCAACCTCTTTGATGACAAACTCTCCTCGACTTATCAGCTTCCTGATCTGCTCGGGGTCTTCAACATCCTTGTACTTGATGAAACCTTTCTTGAGGCGGTCTCTGAAGAATTGATAGCCAAGAGGGTATTCTCGACCCAAGTACAGGAGCTGTGGAAAAAAAATATTACTGGGTTATTATTGTGAGAGCAAATGTATTTTTATAACTTCCAAACTAGTTACAACTCCATTAATTTCAGCGCCTGCGAGATGCGATTCAACAGTGTGAAGAGCAAGAAAAAAATAGAAGAAACTGATATTTCATGCATGATGGATGCCACCAGAACGGGATCGAGCTTCAAACACACAAAAAAGTAGGAATAGGAAAAAATTAGGGGTGACTTGTATGAGAAAATGTTTTAGAGAGCCCAACCCTCTAACCTTATCTGTGCAAAGATTTCATAAGAGCACCCTGACATTTTTTGAAACTTTGTTGTCACTCTAATACCCTGCTGCTACTTGAGCACCGTGGTGCATTCGGGGCACCGTGTTGCATTCGGCGCACCATAGTGCATTTGGGGTACCGTGGTGCATTTGGGGTACCGTGGTGCATTCGGGGCACCATAGTGCATTCGGGGCACCATAGTGCATTCGGGGCACCGTGGTGCATTCGGGGCACCGTGGTGCATTCGGAGCACCGTGGTGCATTCGGAGCACCGTGGTGCATTCGGGGCACCATAGTGCATCCGGGGCACCATAGTGCATTCGGGGCACCATAGTGCATTCGGGGCACCATAGTTCATTCGGGGCACCATAGTGCATTCGGGGCACTATAGTGCATTCGGGGCACCGTGGTGCATTCGGGGCACCGTGGTGCATTCGGGGCACCGTGGTGCATTCGGGGCACCGTGGTGCATTCGGGGCACTGTGGTGCATTCGGGGCACTGTGGTGCATTTGGGGCACCGTGGTGCATTCGGGGCACCGTGGTGCATTCGGGGCACCGTGGTGCATTCGGGGCACCGTGGTGCATTCGGGGCACCGTGGTG
>SDVV010030843.1:0-11625 GCA_016164225.1 Gammarus roeselii
ACTGTGTTCCACCGGAGCCTCAACGCGAAGTAAAAAAAACGCTCCCTCGTAGGGCACGAAGATCAATTCTGGTAGATTCACTTACCTTCGTGCGAGTGTTTAAATCAGAACTTTAACCCTAACGGAGTAATGTAGCTCCCTGAAGTAGCTTAGTTTTCTATTTACGATAATATTTCAATAGCTATGTACGTTGGGCGGCTGGCATTTGAAATATGGTTCCAATACAGTGTATCCTCACCACTGAAACAAAGAAAACTAGGATGGTTAAGTAGAGGTACAATTTAGTTATTCAGGTAAGATAAAGACTCAGACGAAACTAATTCCCGCCTATAACCACTCAGAACTCCAAGAGTAATATGCACGCGCGCCAGTGCGCACAGATAGTATCGTCAAAATTAGTACAACGTCTACGGCTTAACGGATTAGATAAACTCTAACCACAACGCGTCACAGGGTTCACAGCTACGCAGTCCAGGTCAACCCCAGAAACTACATATGGTCCGTGCACGCGCGAGCGAGCACAGACTGAAGAAAAAACACCTATTCACAAAATCACAAACAGAAACTCCCGCACAAATTCACTAGCATTATATATTATACATGGCAAAATTGTGGATCGTGAAGAAAGTAAGGGCAGGTTAGTTACGGACTTAAAAAATGCTCGGATTATTGATTT
Source organism: Gammarus roeselii (assembly GCA_016164225.1). Classification (NCBI taxonomy): domain Eukaryota; kingdom Metazoa; phylum Arthropoda; class Malacostraca; order Amphipoda; family Gammaridae; genus Gammarus; species Gammarus roeselii. The sequence continues at coordinate 677 of SDVV010030843.1, forward strand.
CGCACTCAATGTTTTGATGAAAAGGGTGGGGGAGAGGGGGGCAGAGGTCCCCTGGGTCCCAATAAAGCCCGACAAATCCCGGAGGGTAACCCAAATCCACCAGTCTTCCCGAGCTCCTCGGGTCCCTCGAGACCCCTCGTCTCAGCTCATCTCGGCTTGTCCCGAATCATTTCGGCCAGTCTCGGCTCGTTGCGACCAACTCTACTCGCCTCAACATGTTTCGACTGATCTCGACGCACCTAGACCAGCCTCGACGCTACCCTTGCCCTCTGCGTCAGTGATCCGCGGACTGTAATGGTTCATTGTTCTGCTCAAGTATTTCATATACATACATTTTTCTGTGTATGGGTTCTACAGCGTGGGGAGAGAAAAGCAGGGATCCCAGGGTTCAGAGGGGCCTCAAGCGGGTTCCTGAGTTTCTCAGGGGGGTCTCAGAGGGTTTCAAGGGTGTCCCAGAGGGTCCCGAAAGGGTCCAAGTGGCTCCCCCCAAATCCTCCAGACCTTCCAAGACTCCGGGTTCCCGAAACCCCCGAGTTCCGCGGGTCCCACGAGTACCCCCCATTCCCGAGTCACCCAATCTCAACCAGCCTCGGTTCGTCTCGACTCATCCCCTCGGCAGGCAACTCGTCTCCACTCGCCTCAACGTGCCTCGACTCGCTTCGCCCTCTCCACACACAGTGCCATTCAAGACTTTCACTCTCTAAGATCAACATCAACATTATTTCACCATTTAGCCATTAACACGCAGCTGTGCTCGGACATTAATAAGGCGCTTGGGAGATCGTAAATTCTCCCACCGTAGGTTGGACTAGACTAACTAACACACCGCATAGTCCACCTAGGGCCCCTGCGGGCGTCTAACGATATAATTATATAACTAATCCAAAATTAATCACAATGAAAAAAGGGCACAGATAAATAATAGAGCCCCTGAAATAAGAAATAATAAAATACTGAAATAAAGTGTTGAAGATCTATAAATGAATAATCATTCATCCACCCCAATATCAAGGAAGTCGAAATTTTTGTTTACGATCGTGCTTACACATATATTTTTAACCTTAGAAAGTTTGTATAGAATCGACACCTATCATTTATTTAGTCCACGCCGCACCTACTCCTGTTAGTATTGACGCTATGAGTCTTTCGGCTTCGATAATCTCGTTTATCGTCGTGCTTACTTACATACGAGTTGGTGCGAAGAGAAGTAATAAAATACATGTATTTTCGTATTATACTTCAGTTCAATTTATATATCAACTCCGTGTTACATTCAAATAAGATTCCATTTAGAAATATATTAGCAATTTGCAGGCGAAAGTAGGACAGCTATATATTAGATCAATTCAAATATATATTCACAACAACATGAAATAGAAGCCGAGACAGAACACACAACACTGGAATACACACACTTTAATTCCAATGCACTGAGATATCAAAATGGCGCCATCTATTGACGGCTACATTGCGAAGGCGATCAGTACACGCTTACTACTAGTTGACGTCACAGTGATAAATGTTACTCGCCCTGTAGCTGTTTATTATAATAGATAGGACTCATAATATTGGAATTTGTACTCGTTGTACTGCGAGTACAACTTGTACAAAATCTGAAATTTGGATAATTATTATTCGCTGCAAGTTTTCATGCACCAAATTAAACAGCGAGACTGGCTGACACAAGGGAGATGAATTGTGAACACGTTCAAACTAATCGTATCATGCTCTGCACGCCAAGTTTTGTACTTTCTCTAGGACAATGGTTACTGTACATTACTGTATGTATTATACTTCATATCTTTTCTTAAAAGAACCAGGTTCCACCCCACTAAACAGATGTATTGCTGTGCTTGCCAAAAATTGCTTCAGTACGCTACCGGTCCTTTTCCTATCATACATGCTGTCCAGGAGCGTGAATTAACCCTAGTCCTTTTCCATGTGTTAACTGATCAGAAAAAAATTACATTTTGTAGGATTTGTTTTACTAATCATGAGCAAAATTTTACTGTTCTCGTCGTGGCAAAAATCCTTTTCTATAAAATTTACTAGCCGACATTCTCTACTTCTTGCAAGCGGCTGCTTTTACAATTCGCATTGTCCTGACGCAGTCAAGGAAGGCCTTACTGCAATTTGTGGGTAAGGCATCTTCGTCAAGCTCAGTTTGCGAAAGTATCTTGAGGGACTGAAGGAAAGAGGCTCCCTGAGGATGGGGGTAGAGAGAAGATGTGTCCACCACTTTGTCGTGGATTACTCTCATCTTCAACAGATCTGTGAAGCTTCCGTGACCGATCAAGATGACGTCAGGACCAAGAATTTTTCGCATCTTTTCGCAGAATTCCTCATCGGATATGTAATTGTCTTCGAACGACTCCACAGTCAGTTTGTTAAATTGTGTCAAGTAATCGATGATCGGCGTTGTGGGTTTCACGTTCGTGTCAAGCACAACTTCTTCGTTATGATCGATGATGGTAATGCTTGCAAGTTCTAGACCTTTTTTGGTGTTAACAAACTCGCAGTCGAAAGCATAGACTATTTTGGATTCTTTTTCGGGAAGATCTCTGGTATACACGAAGTTGGGCAGGTCGTTCTCGTCAAAATCGTCAGTGACGTGGTAACTTCTGGTTTCACACGGGTTTGAATTTCTGACCCCACCGCAGCAAGGGTAGCTTTGGCCAGGAGGGGGTCGGCTGTAAGGGTGGTAGCTGCAGTGACTGCTACCCGTTGAATTTCCTGCTGCGTCCACCGGGTAGTATTGGTAGCAAAACCTGCATAACCTTTCACCCTGCCTGCGGATTGTGGATACGAATTTATGAGGGACGTTGTACAACTTAGCCTTCCCAGGTTCCGTCGGGTGAGGTCGGGGGTAGTGCAGCCACCTCAGCTGGTCTTCTGATAACACTTTTCTGGAGAGGAATTCGTAAAATTCTTTGAACGAGAGGATGAGCTCCCCACTTTTGCTTGTAACTTTGATCTGAAAGACATAGAGAGGGGGGTGGAATTAGGGTAAATCAAACACAGGCATCACAGGAAACGTGTGTTATCACATTTAAGAACACCGAGAGATCTTTGTTCCATGGTATTCGGTTATGAGAATAAATAACAAATGATGCTTTTTCCGCAATTACAAAGCCTTTCAGTATCAGAACTATCATTTTCTGGCTGTAGGTGATGAAGTGTGCAGCAGCGTTCCTCGTTACCTCGACAGGGGTAATACGCGTGCTAGCTGTTGTTGCATTATCATTTCACTCCTGTCAAATTATTGCTTAACAAGTTTTCATCTGTGCTTCGCTAGCCTCCTTCGTCGTCTTTGCTGCTTATATCGAACATAATGAAAGTCGAGGCAGCGAGAAAGAAGTTGAGCACAATTAGCAAAACATTAAAAAATATTCAATAATGAAATGTCGCAGTTATCTAGTCCAGTTCTTCTGGTTTTAGTGGCATGCGAACCGGGACTAATATCGATTTTTTTTTTCATGTTCCACCGGAGTCCCAACGCGAAGTTAATGCAGACTCCCCCGTAGGGCGGTACTAATATCGAAATAATGGAAATGTTAATTATCTGTAGGTTAGTTCGTGCAAAAAAACTTGTACTCAGTTTAAAACCTGAAGTAACATTAATAGTAACAAAGAATGAATTAGTTTATGAAAAGAGCGGGTGAGGAATGCCTACACAAACAATTACAATAATTTGGATTTGAATTATCTAAATACCTCTATTAGAAGCTGAAAACAAAAATCATTATTAATTCAACACACTCCATTCATAAGATTCAAGTTAGATAAAAACATAAATAAAGTTGACTATAATACAACTTTTCTTAATATCACCGGTAAGAATTTTGTATTAATATAATGCCAATCGGTGAAGAGGTGAGGCTATTATAACTGCACTACCGCGTTTAGCTTGTCGAACGAAACGTTGTTTGCACCACCGCGTTTAGCTTGTCGAACGGAACGTTGTTTGCACCACCGCGTTTAGCTTGTCGAACGGAACGTTGTTTGCACCACCGCGTTTAGCTTGTCGAACGAAACGTTTTTTGCACCACCGCGCTTAGCTTGTCGAACGAACGTTTTTTGCACCACCGCGTTTAGCTTGTCGAACGAAACGTTTTTTGCACCACCGCGTTTAGCTTGTCGAACGAAACGTTGTTTGCACCACCGCGTTTAGCTTGTCGAACGGAACGTTGTTTGCACCACCGCGTTTAGCTTGTCGAACGAACGTTTTTTGCACCACCGCGTTTAGCTTGTCAAACGAAACGTCGTTTGCACCACCGCGTTTAGCTTGTCGAACGAAACGTTGTTTGCACCACCGCGTTTAGCTTGTCGAACGAAACGTTGTTTGCACCACCGCGTTTAGCTTGTCGAACGAAACGTTGTTTGCACCACCGCGTTTAGTTTGTCGAACGAAACGTTTTTTGCACCAACGCGTTTAGCTTGTCGAACGAAACGTTGTTTGCACCAACGCGTTTAGCTTGTCGAACGAAACGTTGTTTGCACCACCGCGTTTATGTCAACGAATCGTATTTTTCACTACCGCGTTTAGCTTGTCGAACGAATGTTTTCTGAAGCTCTTTCAATCAAGTCGTCGGTAGGCACGTTGAACAATCTATAGTAATTGAGAGTAATTTTTTTAATGCAGTTTAAACCCAGACACTTTGCAAATTTTTCCTTCTAATAATCACAGTACTTGTGTTCGGAGACTTCATCATTTCCCTGCCATCAGTAATTAATGCATTATATTTGTTACAATTGTTACTTCAAATTCTCGACTGGGTCAATTGGTTTCTTGTATTCTATTGTTTTTAGCGTGCCTTATAAGGACCACAGTCAGTGGTCGGAATATTGCATTTATTTTAAACCTTGAAGATTATGTTAGTTGGGTATCTTGGGAAGAATGTATTACTACCTATCATCAGTTGTTGCTCCAGATCGAATGAGAGACGTTCAATTAAAGTGTGAACCAATTTTCCCGTACAAGCAAGCGCGGAAGTTTGTTGGAACTGCTAGTTATATTGCGAATTGTTTACAGTTGTTAATCGCACAAACGTTAAGCAATGAAGCCTATAGACAAACTATTGGTCTACATGGTAAAACACGACCTGCTTATTTGGGAAGAGGGTCAAATTTGAGAGCCCATTCTTGAATTACTCGTTCAAAGAGTGGGACAACCTTTTACATAGATTCTTACAATCACTTGGGAAAAAGGTTTAGATACCTAAAGACTTCTTACGGCGAAGAACATGGAACACTTCCATAATAAATTTGCATTTATTATTCCAAGTCACCGCCCCTCTAAAATTGTATCGTAACACTTCAACTAATTGGAGATGCTTCGTTCAATGCGACGTCAATATTTGTGTAAGGTATTCGAAGGAATTTATCGTGGCACGAGTACTTTTAAACTAAACGCCTCCTATCACTAAACGCTACCCCTGACGGGACTACTCTTTATTGGGACTCTAATGTCAACTGGCGAAACGAGCGATGAATAGCAGCTGTTGGGTTGTTGGCATCTGGCGGCTGCTTTGCAGCTGTCGAAAGCCTTGCTGCTGTCGAGTTCAGTGCTTGCTTGATCCACAAAGTAAAAATATGATTGTGTTGTTGACGAATGGCAGGTAACTCTATCACGCACTCCATCAGCAATTAATACCAATGAATGGACAAATTATGAAAATTACCATTTCAGCATCATCAGCCATCTTGGTATCACGTCCACTCCTCAGATAGCAACCGGCGTAAGGCTGCTCAGGCTGAAGCTCTTCAGACTGTGAAGTCCAATTGAATGGGACCGATGAAAACAGTGAAGGACTGACTTTCCTTACCGATGTGGACTATTTTCTTTGTTACAGTCACTGTAAACAGCCGCCTGTTTCCACCGTCACTGTAAACAGCCGCCTGTTTCCTCCGTCACCGTAAACAGCCGCCTGTTTCCTCCGTCACTGTAAACAGCCGCCTGTTTCCGGAAAGAGCAATGCCGACGACTCGGTGTCCAGGGTTAGGGAATAGTTCAGTGTTCGTCCACAAGGCACTGCCACGCTCGATGGCTCTGGAGCCCTTAGCCTCACGGCTGAAGCAATGTTTGACACCCGCGTCATGGTGACCTGTTGCGCGTCATGGTGACCTGTCGCGCGTCATGGTGACGTGACGCTATCAGGTACAGACGTTAGATACAGCGCCAGACTTGTTATTTAATATATTTTGAGCTATACACAGTAACACTCACCTCGCGTACCGCATAACAGTTTACATTTATTAAAAAAATGAATCTATTATCATAGATTCTAATTTGGTGGTTTAGTTGTACGGTTCTGCCGCGAATCACCCAAACCCCATCAATTAACATGTCGTTGAGATCGCGACACTGCGTGAATTATTTTAGCAGCCCTGGTTATTGAATGGTGTCCCCGCCGCTTGCAGGTAACTACACATACTTTAAAGCAGAGTCGAGATTTAGGAGATTTAGGCAAGTGGCAGCTTGGACAGGATCGTTCGGTGAGAAGCTCGATCAAAGGCACAAGAATGATCAAAGAAGACTGCAACGACTACTTCTTGAGTGCGAAAAAGCAATTTGATGTTGTGTTCAAAGAGGATGAAGGCATCCATGGTGCTACATTGAGGGTGAAAACCAAATTGGTGTGGGGGAAACGTATTATTCCTCTCCAGATACCACATGAGGCAGGCAATTACAACCCTCTCCGTGAGCTTTCCAACCCATAGAGCAGGGATCTGGGTCTATAGGTGGATGATGTGGTGTGGTCTTCTCCGGGTTTAGGAACCAGTGACATTAAAAGGAATCTCCAGGATAGGGAGATGTCGACAGTTCGAAAAGAAAGGTTAAAAATGTTCAAGAGTGCATGTTGATGATTCCAAAGAAGGGGAGAGCGAACTGGTTGTAAAAAAGATCAGAATCAACTAACGAGTGAGATGGAAGCTTGGGAAAGAAAGAGAAAGATAGAACGGCGATTGACAGTGTCATCTGCATCGGAGGAAAGTTCAACACAGATAAATGCTGAGTCAGGCTTTGATATGAGGTGCTCATGAGAGAAAGCAAGAGAAAAGGGTGATGCCAGGGCATTTGCTGCTTCAATTGACGAGAAATGAGAGGTACATGAGAAAAGAGGAAAATCAGATAGAAGGGCTCGCCCGGAGACGGATCGAAACTTCTTTCATAATTGGGCAGATGGAGCGCGGTGGGTGATGCGAGTGAGGAAATCCTTTATGAGGTTTTCTTGTCTTACAAAAGCGTATTAACTGCTATTGTTGTGTACTTATTAGGACCAATTTTTTGGTTTGCTGGGGTTAGAAAATACCTAAATAGGGGGATGGTTTTGCGGCGATTGTTAACAACATGCTCATGAGATGCATCCCAATTAGGGTTTCCAGGGCGCCTAGGGTAACAGAAGATTTTATGGGAAACGTTGTTTTTCAGTATTTAAATCAATAGTTTCAAAGAAACTGTAGGCTGTTATTGCAATATCTATTCTTTCAATGCTCGAGGTAACGAAATCGGCAGCCCTTGCATCCAATCTTGAGGCAGGCACATTGTGGAAGTTCCCACAAGGACGAATGGAAAGACGCAAATAAGTGCGAGAACACGAAGAGAGTAGTACAGAAAGATGGACACTACCAAGGTCAGGTGCCAGAGAGATGGAGAAAGAGTAAAAGGGGCGAATGACAACAAAAAGACCAAGGCTGGAAGTGGAGCCGGAGGCAGGGTCTACCCGGGCAAGGAAAATTTAAGGACTCTGTAAAAGAAAAGGTTACTGCAAGTTAGGAAGTCAAAAAAGGCACGACCAGTTAAGTTTCTAGAGTTTTTAGGTGGTTCCCAGTGTTTATGTTGAACATTCCAATCGCCACAGACAACTCCTTTAGAACCCAACTGAGAAAAACAATGAGAAAACTCTGGCGAACAATAATTTTACATGGATTGTAAGCAAGGAATGCGTGCCCAAGCTGAATCTATGTCAATATCTGCTGCCAGGATCTCAAGGACTCCATCTGCAGAAGCCACAAGTGACACTCACCTGCACTTCACAGCCCTTCAAAGCCATCAAGACGATCTTTGAGGTAAACATAGCACCTCAGAAGACGAAAGTTCTGTGAAGGATGAAGGTGCTGATAAAAACTGCCTAAATTCTTTCAACTTTCGTAATAGCATTCTGGAATTCCACTGCAGAAATAGAGTTTGAGGTGCTAAAGAGGTACCAGAAAGAGTAGTCTGTGAATGAGGAGATGAGGGCACTGTAGGAGGAGAATCTGAGCAGGATGAGGAGATGAGGGCACTGCAGGAGGGGAACTTAAACAGGATGAGGAGATGGGGGCATTGCAGAAGGAGAACTTAAGCAAGATGAGCCTGGTGCAGCTGCAGGAGAGTTGCAAGGACCTTGTGAGTTCTGCCACGTATAACCACTGAAAACTCCTGTTCAACAACAGGTCTACTCGTAATATGGGCTGGACAGCTGGTCCTGCACAACAACAGGTCCTACTCAAAATATGGGCTCAACTGCTGGTCCCGCTCATCAACAGGGCATGCTCGTAATATTGGTTCAACAGCTGATCCTGCTTAAAAACAGGGCCTACTCGTATTATGGGCTGGCCAGCTGGTCCTGCTCAACAACAGGGCCTTCTTATAATATGAATTCAACTACTGGTCCTGCTCAACAGCAGGGCCAGCTCAATAGATGGGCCTGCTCGACAACCGGGCGTTCCGGTAACATGTGCGCGACTGCTGGTCCTGTTCTACAACATAGTCTACTCGTAATATGGGCGCGACTGCTGGTCCTGTTCTACAACAGGGTCTACTCGTAATATGGGCGCAACTGCTGGTTCTGTTCAACAACAGGGTCTACTCGTAATATGGGCGCAACTGCTGGTTCTGTTTAACAACAAGGTCTACTCGTAATATGGGCGCAACTGCTGGTTCTGTTCAACAACAGGGTCTACTCGTAATATGGGCGCGACTGCTGGTCCTGTTCAACAACAGGGCCAGCTTAATATATTGGTTCGACAGCTGGAACTACTCAACAACAGGGCCTGCTCGACAGTAAACATACTATACAAAAGTTGCAGCCATCATTGGAGGATGAAACATTTTATATAAGAGACTCTTGGCTGCGACTGAAGAATGCCAATTGTTTACTATGCGCCATTTCAGAAAAATAAATAATCAACCGAAAAAGGAACATAGGAACATGAGGTGTTTCATGGAGTTGCTTTATGCTGGAGCCATGCTGGCCGCGGCTTCTCATCCTCGCTGTAACAGTAGATTCCGTGTACCCAACATACCTAGTTGACGGATTACATTAATTTCTATCGCATGTATATTTGATGACCTGTAAGAGATGATTTTTATCACACATTTTTTGTTTATATTTTCTTATGGAAAATTTGTAATTTACCAATATACCATGCGGCAGAGATGGATGTAATTCGTCAACTAGGAATGTGGTTTACGAGGAAGCTACTGTTTCTGAGAGGTGAAGAAACCGTGGCCAGCATGGCTTCAGCATGACCGGGGCCAGCATGGCTCCATCATGAAACATCCCCTGACGTGCCCAATAAACCATAAATGGAGTCTGCCTCCATTATTACAAAAGCTAACTGCACAGCTGATTTCTTTATTTAAGAAACTTTATTAATAAAATGAATGAAAATCCTCTCTAAATGCACAGGAAGAGGGTAGAGATCGGATTTTAGAAGTTTTTAAGTAATGTATTGTAGTTCTGATGCTCTTACCAGTAATTTTTGTTGGGTTTTGTTTTTGGAATGTTCCAGACGCCAACAAAATGTTTAGATTTTAATATTGTATTTGGTAGATTATATTATATTGACGAAATGTATTACCATTATCTTTCTTCTGTACAACTTTTCTACATATGAATAAGTTTTAGCTTTCATTTTATTCTTTAAAGGTGCACTAGATTTTGTGCTATCGAAATCCTGTATACGAATTATATCGGTGTAATAGGGTCCATTTAATAACATGGCAGTCATTTAAAGCGTCAAAATAGTTGAATGTATTTTTTGAAGCGTATTAACAAAAACCATCTGAAGAAATGCGCACGAATGACCAGCGTTTTGAAGAAGAACATTTTGCCATTCTGCTTGTGTGAACACGTTCTAGTACTATTACTACTCAACGCCAACTCTCCGAGCTGGTCAACTTCCATAGAACAGGTGATTGTTGGTATACAATAGTTTGGCTTCCTAACAATATTTAAATTTGCCTCATTTACGTGATCGTTAAATTACTTGGATCAGCTGTCGCATTCCGCTGTTGTACTTGAACGCGGCTGCGTGGCAAGTTGAATAAATTCTTCTTTGGTCGAGAAAAGAAGGTTTCTAATTATATTTTTCAGTATTTTTTTTCCACGGAGCGCTTTCTAATAAAGTAATAAAAGATTGTTATTACTTTAAAACTAACATAGCAAAACGGAGTGGGGAAAGTTTCAAAGTCTAGTGCACCTTTAAGTTTAAGAAACGCAAAAAACATTCTTGATTGTTCTTGGCCCAGATCAAACTTACTGTTTTCGATGTTGTATTAGCTGAAATATCTGGTATGGAATGATTACGTCAGATATATCATATTATTTACGTATTGATTGGTTTTATCAGTTATCGTGCATTAACACAAAGTTCTTGAATGTTTATTAAATTTTATTTCTCAAATGTCTAATATTGCACTAGTTGGCAATTTGTAGATTTCCCTGTGGTATTGATGGACTTCTGCAATCATTTTATCATGCGAGTGGGTAATGAATTCATAATAATATTGCAAATAATACATCTTACCTCTCAAAATGGCTTCTTTCTTAATCGTACAGACGGTTACCCAACAAGCAAAGATTGCCTATAGAAAACTAGAGAAACCTCAGCTCAAATTAGTCTACACTATTGCTCATCGAATGTTCAATGGGACTTGCTTGATAAATTATTTGCTGCCCATG
>SDVV010030844.1:0-11625 GCA_016164225.1 Gammarus roeselii
GTCTCTCAGCGTTACTCCAGCCATGCTCCTCAAACACTTCATCTCGAAAACATTCAACCTTCTCTCCTCTGCTCTCACCCCCCAAGCCTCAGCTCCGTTGAGTACAGTTGGGACAACAACACCCTCGTACAGCCCTCTCTTTGCTTCCATCCCCAACGTCCTACAGCTCATAACACTCTTCAGTGCATCCAACATTTTTCATCCCTCCTTCACTCGCGCCTTCACTTCAGTTTCCACTAGTTCAGTCTTCTCCACATGGGAGCCCAGATACTTAAAACACTGAACTTCCTCCAAGAGCTCTCCATTTAGGGTGACACTAATTTTGCTCGCACCGACAGTCCTCGAGCATGTCATTACTTTACTCTTACCCACGTTCACTCGACGCTTCCTCCTCTCACACACTCTACCAAACTCAGACACTAGCCTACTTAGCTTCTCCTCCGAATCTGCAACCAGGGCCGTATCATCAGCAAATAGCAACTGGCTCAACTGCCAACTCCGCCCATTCACTTCCAAGAGTTCCAAGCCACGACCCAGCACAATAAAATAGGCTGTGGAGAGCAAGACCGGAAATGTAACTAAGCAGCGGTCAATATTATGGAGAGAAATTACGTGGAGTGAAGCCTTGAGTAGGCAACACCAAGCATTATTGATCAAGCCCTGGCTTTTAGACAGTCGCATGGACCAGAGACTGACATACGGATATTTCCATCATACAACCTTAGAATTCAAGCATTATTGACCAAGCCTTGGTTTTAAGGTAGTTGCATGGACCTGGGACAGATGGACGGAAGCAGCAGCGACAATGCCCTGTTCGAACGATAGTCAGGGTAGCAATATAAAATGTGATATAAATTTTCACCATAAAAAATACAACTCTACACCAAGAGCAACACAAATATTGTTATTTAGTGACTTTTAATAAATGTTTGGAGTCATGTTATGTTAAGGAAACAATTGATCACGGGAAGTTAATTGCGTTCATAATATTGACAAACTGCGCAACTTGGAGGTTCAACAAACAGACGTGCCGTGCAAATATCGGTTTTGATTTTGCTAAAATATTTGCAACAAGAATTTGTTTGTAACTAGCTATACGTTCAAAAATGATTGCAAACATATTTGAGAGTAGTTAAGAACATTCTATACGTTGAACCTGTTATTTTAAAATAACAGTAATCCTAGCTCCAAATAGTTTGAATAATAGGCAAAAGTGCACAAAAATATACATAAAACGAACTGTCAAGAAGTATATATAAAGTTCACCTTTCTACCAACTCGTAGAGCCGTCAGAGGCCTAAAAATGACAGTATAGTGTACACCTTTCAACAGATTAAGTACAATCCTGCAAAGCTGATCAACTTGTACTCCAACTGCAGTAGCTAATTGTCACTTACATTTCCAACAATGAAGGCGGGAGCAAATGGACTGGCAGCAAGCCTATCAGCAGCTTGGCGACTTGAGAGAAACAGAGCAAAGAGAATTATTTAATAGGGACGCAATGTGATATCAAACTCGTTTCCTGGATACGGATGTTAAATTAAATATATAACATTGAATCTCGTTCAATGGAATCATAGTTACATAATATTTACGCCCGTGGTCTGTAGAAGCTGCAGAGCCAAAACAGGATCGTCGGCAAAGCTGCATGACGTCACGAAAATGACTTGCGAGCTACAGAAATGTGAAGCCCTTGGGGGGTAGAAAGTGCATCACTACTACACAAGTCACCGCGTATATATTGACGAAATGAAAGAAAAAACAATAGACTACATCAAACAGCGCAGGATCAAGCTAAAGCTTTGTTATAGTTCATCCGTTCATTCACGTCCGTTCGCCAGGTGGCAGCAACAGTTAACCTAGTAAATGGAAGCCAATGTTATCAAAGTATTATCCGTAGTGATGATACAACAGTTTATTTAATTTCACAGCTATATTTGAGAGAGAGACACGATGCGGTCAACACCGAAACCACCGAACAATATTGATTGGTTAACACGCTCAGGTTCATCCGCCAGAGGACGTTTCCAATCTGACGAATCCAAACTTCCCTGACTGCCCGTCTCGGTGCAGTATGATGTTTTTGAGAAACTGGTGCTATTTAGCATCAGTTCAAGATTACTATTATGTATAAAAGCTATTGGTAATCTCTTGTTTCTCAGACGTGAAGGACTTCTACGCTCGAGTTTTATCTGGCGGTATCACTTTAGAAGTTACCCTACGGCGTCTATGGACCCTGGGTACGCCCAATAACTCGGAGGTGAACTCAACGTCAAAAATCTGATGAATTAAATAACAACTTCACATGGTATGCGATTCCGCCTGGCGACTGTGGCCTGCAATATTTGGCAGGATTACGGGATTTATAATTTATTAAGGAATAATGACGTGTTTACAAAGGTTCAATAACATCGCAAAACACATGAGACAAACCACAACATGTTCTGAAGACGACACTTACTATTAAAAATGTTCAAACACTAACCTAGGAATAAGGGTAGTCTAAAAATTCACATTTATATCCTACCAATCAATTAGCATCGGTGGGAAAACATAAAATAAAGGTTACATTGATCTACATGCATCAACATATCTATTGTCTATTTACTAGCGTCAGTTTCCAGTCTTCACCCTTACGATTCGTCCCCCGTTCATAACCCACATCTTCCGTCTGAGAAACTGTTCTCAGGGTAATCAAAAAACATTCTTCTCTTCCCTTCATTATTTGAACAATTATATTCTTAATAGCTATATACTATCAAGGACGGCGGTTACGTGTCAGTCGTCTAACCGACTGTGTCAGTCTGGCACGCTACACAGTTAATATTACTCAGACAATTAATTTGAGGGAAGCTTCTATTTTGGAGAAACTGTTGAGTCACGTAATATTATTTGTTTTATCGCGCATACGAAACAACTGACAACGGTGGCGGACAAATAATGAGTGGGGCAGTAGTTTCTCCTCAATTGCAACACTATACATACAGTCCACACGCATATCCCAGTACAACAGGAAAATAGGTTTGAGGACGGAAGTAAGAACAGAAGACATGGCGTGATGATAAAATGGTAGCTAGGCCTAATTCAAAGTATTTTGTGAATGTCAATTTCTACCAACAACGCAGCGTCGAGCACCTGCACAGGTATAAGTGTAGACGAGTGTTCGACTATAGACAAACTACACGAAGACGCGAAGACCGAGGGCTTCAATCCGTTCGATTTGGAGCGCCCGTGGGAGATACCCTATGGGTGTTGAAATAGTACATCAATATCTGTTCAAGGGAATGAAACTCTGTATCATGGCTACAGATAGGAGCGCTACTCAAGGATCTTACAGGTCCATTCACGATGACGTCAAACAGCAACTAGTCTGTTTAACGTTTACTCTGTCGTGACATCTTGTTTTGTTTTGCCAATTTCTAAAAGCTTTTTAAATTTTCTCATCTCTTCAACGCCAGTTACCGGTATATGGGCAATGACTCCTTGCTAATGTTCATGGAATATCGTATAATGTAAAGAAGTTTGAGCTGAGATATGGTTGAAAGTCATAATTATCGCCTACATTTTCTGTTATTGCCGTACTCGCACGGTGGTAGAAATACAGCAACGAGCGTTTGACTATATTAGATTAGAGTGTTGAGGCTTTCTTTCTAGTGCACTAGAGTCAGTGTCCTTCTGACACCGAACGTCAAACCAGCAGCCAGTACTGCATCATATCATCGACCAGTCATCGTCCGTCTCCGGGATTGTTTCGACTCATGGTATGCTTAGGTCGCAGATGTGTTCTACTCACAATGAGCATGGAAGACGATGGTCCTCCGGAAAGGAGGAGTCTATCGGTAAGCAACATTATGTATGATCAATTCACAACAGATCAGATTTCAGCTAAGATGTTGGTTTCTCGAAGGCAGTTAAGGAACGGGTCCGCACTAAATTGCTTCCGAGGGATCTCCGTAAGCATTAGGCGATGTGTATTAGGAAGGTCCAGGAACCGGCTCCTGGGGAAGTATGTGCGTCGACGTTCCGCCCAGGTGGGGCACTCTGATAAGACGTGAGCAATTGTAAGAGGGACTGAACAGTTCATGCAGTATGAGGGTGGCGACGCCTTCATTAGGTGTCCGTACGTTAGTCTACTATGTCCAATTCTCAATCGGCATAGAGTTACCCGAGTCCGTCGAGAACGGCTGCTTGAAGAGACCCAGAGTGTAGGCGTGTCTTCGATGATGCACAATTCATTTATCAAAATACATCAGACCATTTCATGTTCAATTTATTTCGCACAGCTCTTTTAATAGCTGGGTAAAAGTCTTTATATGGGAGTGGACGTTGTTCTGCTGGGTCAGGCGCCGCTGCAGCTCTTTGCGCCGCTTCGTCCGCCAGCTCATTGCCCACCACCCCACGGTGGTCCGGCACCCAGCACAAACGAACGTTCTTGTTTCTGAAGGACAATCGCACGAGCCAGCGCAAGATTGCTGAAGCAACAGGATGGCAAGAGTTGAAGGTCTCCAAGGATTGAAGCGCACTGAGCGAATCACTAAAGACTGAGATATTGGTATCTGGATGAGCATCGGCTTCCAAGAGGGCGTCGCCAATGGCGACGCCGCGCCCGGGGAGTACCACTGCAAAACCCGCAGCATCGTCGTCTTTCGATTCATCAGTGAAGATATGCAAGCTACCAGCGTGATTGGTCTCTGTAGGGGCTATAAAAATAGCTCGAAGATTTTGGTGTGTAACATCTGCCCTTTGGTCAGAAAAATAGTGAGCGCAGAGCATATTTTCTGGTATACGCCAGATGGGAATAGCATCTCGCGGGAGAGGGTCCACCATGATACGTGGCAGCCCAAGCTCAACAGTGCGATGCTTAATGCGCTGTGAAAAGCTCGAGGAGGGAGCCAGGTTGGGGTGGTACATGTAGGGAAGATAGGATATGGCAATACAACTTGAGGTCGATTTCTTCTCTTCGCAATGCAAGGCTAATCTCACCAGTTTTACAAAAAAGGCTGACAATAGGGGAGGAGCGGAAAGCTCCAGTACAAACGCGAAGGGCGGAATTGTGAACTGGTTCCAGTGTTCTGAGAATATTTGGTTTGGACCGGATGATAGCGCGGTAAAGGCGTAATGATGTTATTCCGTCTGCACCCCAGGTGAAGTGCGATGCAATCCGAAGAATTATAAATCGCTGTTAGCAGTCCATATCAAGCTGCTGCACGTGGTACTTCCAGGTCAGTTTTTAGTCAATTATTAGTCCTAGGAAGCGGACTGTTGGTAGGAAAGGGATCATTTCTCCATTGAGTCTGAGGTCTGGTTCCGTGATGTGCGGGACAGATGGATAAAAAGTGCACATGTTTTGCCTTTAAATATTGTAAAGCCTCAAGATTCTGTCCAAGCAACCACTTCAGTAAATGCACTCTGCAGTTGACGTGGGAGTTTGGGCACAACTGGCGGCGATGCGTATATCATGAAGTCGTCAACGTACAGAGACCCACTCACGGAAGGGGAGGAATCACCCGAGCGATTGCCTAGCGACAAACGCTTGCACCATTTTTGACGCCCCTATTACAGTGAAGACGCGACACTCGCGTACTAGAGGAGCGTGCAGCAACAAGCGAAGCGAGCAACAGTGTTTGCGGGTGTTCCAGCATCGTCCCCTTCAAAGAATATCGACCTTGTGTCATCATTAAACCGTAATTACTAATAGCACGACCGCACGCATTGTGCCCTTTGGACTTCAACGTATGATAAGCATTGGGAACTCTTTGTGGCGCTCGTACTTCAACGTATGATAAGCATTGGGAACTCTTCGGGGCGCTCGTACTTCAACGTATGATAAGCATTGGGAACTCTTCGTGGCGCTCGTACGCTTACGTATGAGACATTGGAAACTTTTTGTGACGCTCGTAGCTATATCAACGTAAGATAATCATTGGGAACTTTGTGGCACTCGTATCTCTATGCGGCGTAATCGGATAGCCAATTCAAACAAAGAACAGTAGAAAAAAATGATATTTTAGTACCTAGATCTGATGTGATAACAAACGACTATATTGTTGCTGTACACACCAAGATGTTCTACCTTATTGGTAGGTAATTCCACTCTGCTTTAGACCAACACTCCGAAGTGACTGCAGCATCGGAATGAACAGTTCAAAATTTGCACTGGCACTGCAAATGTTGAAATTAATGACTGTGAAACTAAATTCAAGAGGTTCTCTTGCATTGGATTCGTCCATGGTATAATAATTGGATATTAAGGTTTGGTTATAAAATGCAAAAATAAACTTTACAAAATGGTGGTCAGGGTTGATAAATTTCAAGAACTTGCTGCGAAAATCAAACAGGGTTGTTAAGTTGTCATTGGTACCAAACACAGTAGTGATTTAAGATCCTTCGCCAAAGTGAACCCAAACAAATATGTAGCAGGTACCATCCACACGACAAACTAAATCTACACCCAACATTGATTGTTTTCCTTTCTATTTGACCTTGGCAGTAATCTCAATTACTGGGCAACTGCACAATAAATGTTAGTATATATCAAACTAACCCTGACGATTTTGGTCAGCTATGTGTATTTGGTATTAATTTACTTAGGTACTGTTGTAAACTTACAAAAGAATTTAAAGTAAACCTTTTCATGAGAGAGCATTTTCTATGCAATATTCAGCAATTATTCAAGATGGGTCTACTGAGTGAGGCTTGTAACCAGATGAAATGTACTACCAGAATCACTTGGAACATTCAACATTTACAAAACTTCATAACCAAATGCCTGTTCATTCTGGACCCCAGTGGGCTGGTCAGGGCACCACTGCTCTTGCCCAAGAGTATTCGGAGGCATCATTTGATGTGACGATCATAATGTTCTTTTGTCTAAGCTCAAATGCTTGGGTATTTGCAACTTTGTAATGGCCTGCACCTCTTTATTCCTCTCTGGCAGTGGCAGTCTTAGCAGCCTGTTTGATATGACTAGATGCGTTTCTTAGGGCTCTGTTCTAGTACTGCTGCTGATTTTTCATCAACATTAATCATATCTCCAGTGGTCTTACATGCAAGTTCAAGGCATTTGCAGATGACAAGCTGAATCATAGATTTTCACTTAGGAACCGTGAGTCAAACATTCAGGGTGTCCAGGCATTCTAGAGTGTGTTGGACAAAGTTGACTCTGTGACAAGATCTTGAACATTTGAATTGTTTAAATGCTTATTACACAAAAATTTGTGTGTCAGTGTCATAACAAGCATCAGATTACACAGTCATATTCAGGTGGTGGCTGCAAAGGCTGGTCTGTTGGCAAACTGTTTATAGAGATCCACTTTCAGTAGGTCCACTCCATTTATGCTGTCCTTATATGTAGCACATATTTGCTCACTTACTGAGTATGCATCCCCCTCTTGAAATACCAGATACATCAGGGACAGAAACATTGCTGGATTTTTTTATACAGACTACTCTTTTCATATGAGGAGCAATGATATGCTTCTGTTAAGGGTCTGCTACTGAGGGCAGAGCTAATGAAATATTGGTAAATTTTGCATGGCAAATTGTAGGGTTTGCTAAATGTTTCTATTTACTCCCGGAATTAGCACTAGGGTTCATTTGCCAAAGTTGGTGTTTCCTTCTAGCACTTCTCCCGGGCCTTTCTGAGCAAGATGTGTTGTTTTGGGAATCTTCAAGGCAAACCAAACACTATAATAGAATAATAACAATTTTCAACTGCCTATGGTTCACTTCAAAACTACTAGCAACATATGACACAAACTAATATAGCAGCTGTTAGACTAGTAACTACACTGCAATGTGTTTTATAGGGTACCAATATAGTTATTGGGGGAAAACATCAGAACAGGCTCTTTAACCTTGGCTGTGAAGACAAAGCAACAGGACAAACACATATTAAAATATAATAATATAAATTACGTTTGAATTCAAGTTATACAATTATCACAGCTACCAGAGCTGGGGGTATTCACCATTATGCAGAACAAATATTATTTGGCAAATAAATTATGCTCTTGCTGAAGATAGTATAGCTACATGTGAAACCCAGCACCAAAAATAAGATTCTGATGAAGTCCACAGCCAAAAGATCAACTTTTCAGTTATGCTGGTATGTCTATCTTATAAATATGCTTTAATATTATGATGCCAATCATAATATATTTATAATTATTTGTAGGTTTATGAATAGATATCAACATATAAAGACTTAATTATTTCATATTGTCTTTTTAATAACTACTACATAATATCTTATGGTCTACTGCTTTGCAATTCTCAATTAGCTACAGTGATTTTCATTTTGCAACTGTTATTTTTAATTTCATGCATTGATTGCTTGTATAATGTGACTAGTTAGTAATCCTTTAGTAATTCTGCCTGCCTTAGCATTGTTTCATATGAACGCTCAATTAATTGATTTACTGATCTCCCAATATTAATACTAGGGCACTTCTTCCACTCAATGCTAAATTCTTCAATTTCGGTGATCGTTTTTATTATCAATTGTCTATTCTTTTCTTGATTACCAATTTTGACAGCAGTCTAACTGTCTCCTACTATATTTGGAGAGTCTTTGACTACATCCAACTCTATATGTCTGGTCATCTGTATGATTGCCAGGACTATGCTAACTATTTTGCTTATTTGCAAGCATGCCTTCTTTTTGGGCAGCTCTTTGGTCACTGTTGTGAAAACACACACAGTTTGATAGGAGATGCTTCTGAAGAATTTCCAGTGAAATGTATACCGTTTGATTATGGGAGGCTATGCAATCCGGACCTCTAGCATAAGTAATGCCGCACTCGACCATAAGGTCATGAGTGACAAGCCAACGACACAAGAAGAGATCTGCCCACATCAAAGTCTAAGGCAAATATAATTAACATTACTGTCACTTTGTGGTTACACGGGCAGTAAACTTGATGAAATTGAAGGTGTCAAAGTTTTTCTAGGACAAGAAGAAATAGGAGAGGTGTGTAGGTATAGCCACCTCAAGCCAATGGCAAGAAACTACAAGGATAGACAGAGAATAACATGTAACCACTCACTATCCTTTCCTAACATTTGATTTTGAGTGTTGTCTCAGGCAATACAATTATAATATCCCTTATTAAAAGCAGACAGACATTGATGGAAGCACAATAGCAAATGAGATGAAGGTCAGGAGAGCTCACACCTAGACTTGTAAATAATAAATGGCTCTCAGAGTAATTGAGAAACTTTACTCAGTGACTGGGATTATCATTTGCATAATTAGAAGATGCTCTAACTAGCTACTTATCAAGCCTGAAAAGCAGTCTATTTGTTTAGCAGAGTTATGGGTGGAAAAACTAAATAATGAGCAAACTTAAACTATTAAATTTTACTTTGACAGATGGACATTAGCTAGCTATATGGTTAAATTAAATAGCTAAAACTTGGAAATTTTACTTCTACAGATGGACATTAGCTAGCTATATAAGTAAATTAAATAGCATAATTTTTGGAAATCTGAGCAATGAAGCCAAGCAATTACCAATCTAAATACGGTATGCAAGCCCATAGAGAATAGCTATTCATTCAAGTTCAACTCAGAAAGATTGGGTGATTAAACATTAGGCCTATGGTTCATCACCAGTGTTAAGAACCAATCATATACCCTTCTAATAGCAAACACATACTCAACAGAATTTACAATACAAGTGCAGATAAATGTTCCATGTGCAACAACTATTACACCAGAGATGGACGACTATCTATTTCAAGACTATACAAAACACCTATGAGCATACAGCTGTGACACCAGCCACTCTACAGTACCTATTTGGTTACAACTTATCAATAGCTAAGTGTTGTGGAATGTGAGTAACTCAACTGAGGTTCCTCAGCAATAAACACCAAAATAAAAAAACATGAATTTTCTATATGCATATTTAGATCATTATAGAGCTCCTAAATCCTAATCAATATCAAAACAATGGTAGCTCAAACATAACAAATGAAGCAAGATCTCTTGTGCTTTGAAACACTGGCATGATAGTGCTTCTAGCTGTGTTTCCAAAAGACATTAATAGAAGCCACTATTCAAATACTGTAAATATTTAGTACAAGGAAAGGAATCATGTCAAAATGCATTATGACATAGCTAGCTTCCAGGTAGATGGAAAGAGCATCTAGGCTAAATATGACTTTCCTAATGCCTGTAGCTGCACAAGCTGATTTAGCTATCTTACAGTCAATCAATCGAGGCCGCCGTGGCTGAGTGGTTAGCGTATCCGACTGCAGTGTCAGCCTCTGGTGCTGCATGTTGCGAGTTCAAGCCTCGACAGGGACACGGCCGCCTTGTGGAGGGGAGATTGGGCTCCTCCCCCCTCTGTGTCTGCCTGACCTAGCCACCCCCCTAACTAGGGGGAAACGGCTGTATGTCTATACATACATACATACACAGTCAATCAGGAAAACCATCTCACCTTTTGCCTAGTTCTTGCTGACTGATCTGCAGGATTCCAATGTTCAGGTGTAGACAAGGTATTCCTGGTCAAACACCAACCCAGAATGAGGCAAAAGTCAGCTGTGGGATGAGCGAAGTAATGAACACTTTTGAATCTTTAGTCGAAGTGCTTCATCAGTAGGTATTAGCACAGGGCATATAATGAACAGTATAGCATTAATAGACGTAGCTACTGCATCTGCAAATACCAGGAAGAAACAAAGGGTTCATGATATAGCTGGTATTTTTTGTTAGTGTTGATGTATATAATGACTTGCCTGCTGCTGCTGGGATAGTAGCTACAGTTGACATCACTATCAGCAAGCCCTTACTCAATAGCAATTGATATATTATGAAATTTTAGAATTTAACTTGCTTGAAGTGGGTTACTAGATTATTTTTAGCATTTGATAACTAAATGAATTGCTATGTATCTAGTTGTCTAGTGGACAAATTTTTGGATTGTGCTGCTCTGAGGCTTGCTGGACAGACATGAGGCCACAAAAGTAAGAATCCACCAATCTGGATTCAATTGGGACAGATATACTGACCACAATAGGGATGAGGGGTTTGGATAAAACTAGCTACCGCTACCATAATCCAGTCTTACATGAATCAGCATTAATACAGTTAAAGCGCATACCAAGATGGGAATAGTTACCCACATTAGAAGCTAACCAGATTCTAAATCTGCCCACAAACTGACAGCAGCATTGACATAGAACTTTTATTCTCCTACTACTAAATCCAGATTACTAAATTTAATGGTTCTTTATTTCGCTAAACCACTAATTTGATTTAAGCAAGTACTAATTCATGCAGTTAGAACACACAGCAGCAGCAGGATACATACGTAATTTATAAGAAAGCATAAAAATCCAGGAAGTTGGGAAGGAAGGACAAATACAAAAACAGGACAGGGTGTGATCTGAATGGATCACAGTGTGATGTAACACTGATGTTAAAAAATAATTATAAAATAGGTGAAAGTCTTTATCCAAAAACTGGCGACTACCCTACCTGAGATACCAGGAAATGCCAGTGCAGTCAATTCTGCTCAAAGGTTTGGGGACCGAAATATGAACGACAGGTTGGCTTTTATAAAATGTATATATATATGCTCCGCAGGTTAGGAATACGTACCCATCAATTATGAA
>SDVV010030845.1:0-11624 GCA_016164225.1 Gammarus roeselii
TACATTTTGTTTGCACTTTCATCGACGTTTGTCTGCCCGGACCCTACTTTGATGGTAGCAACTTTGGAGCAAACCTTTTCACGTCATCCTCTTGACGGGTGGTGGCGATATTCTGAATACTGAATTGATACCTACTTCAAACAGCCTCATACAACGCTCAGCAGAAGTCACACTATAACAAATGTCCTTCATAGCATTCATCGCCAATATAGACAAACAGTTGATTGTTTTTTTCCGAGAGGATGTCTCAGCTCCTCTCATCGAAGTGACAAATTTATATATTGTGCTCGTTTATTATGACCGTTGCCATGCAGACATTTCAACGTCAGACGTTGGAATCATTCATGGGTCACTTTACTTCGTTCACCTACAGCAACACAGTAAGAGACTCACCTTCATAAACTTTATTTCTAGTTTGACAAACATGAAAAATAATAATAATTGTCAATTGGTGAATTATGCGGTAACGTCGATCAAAAATTGTACGGAACTCATCCTGAAAGACCTGCCAGAGCAGTTATTTCACAATTAACAGTAAATGTCACACCATAATATTATTGTTCATGAACTGGGGTCGGGTCACTTTGGTGGCACGGAGGTCGAGTCACTTTGGGGGCACAGAGTCGAGTCAATTAGGTGGTACGGAGGTCGAGTCACTTTGGTGGCTCAGAGGTTGAGTCATTTTGGTAGCACGGAGGTCGAGTCACTTTGGTGTCACGGAGGTCGAGTCACTTTGGTGGCACGGAGGTCGGGTCACATTGATGGCACGGAGGTCGAGTAACTTTGGTGGCACGGAGGTCGAGTCAGTCACTCGCAGGCCAGGCATTGCATGACACTCTTTTTTTCCCGCCGGGGAAATATCATGAGTGAGGGCTAGACATTTTAGATTCATGGAGAACTTGAAAATGACGTCTTGGAGTGGAAAATTACAAACACGGAGTTAGTGCGAGACCAACAGAGCATAAGCTTCCATATTCTATGCCATATGAGAGTTCTACTTGACTATTTAGGAAGGTGAGTCAGCAGACTGAACAATTCAACTCAAATAATCTGTGCTGGTTCAGCTCTGTCATTAAGAATGACATCAGTCGACAACTATGCAATAATGAAGCAGGTATACTCGACATGATAGAATGTTTATTTATTTCAATTTACAATGATATTTCCTTGATTTATACCTGATCTTTTATTTCACTTAAATTACACCTCAGCTACATGAATAAAAACCCAATAAGTAGGTAATCATATTGATATGTGGAATGATTATCAAACACAAAGTTTAAAGAAGATCTGTTATTCACCAAAGCAATCACGAAAATATTAATTTTAACTTATTTCAGTATAGAAGAATCACAAACAAACTATATTTTGTAATTCCGTTAATAATTATGCCTGCCTCGTTTCACACTACATAAACATATTCGTTTTATTTAAGCATAAACACATCCGCCTTATAGAAAGGATAGGGAAGTTCAAATATTTCGACATTTAAAAACGTGTATATATATATAATACTGTTATGCTGCAATGTTGGAAACAAGTATAGGTATAATACTGCTATGTTGCAATGCCCATAACGTGTATAGGTATACTACTGATATGCTGCAATGTTTAAAACATGTACAGGTATTATACTGCTACGCTGCAATGCTTAAAACTTGTATAAGTATACTACTGCTAATCTGCAATGTTTAAAACGTGTATAGGTATAATACTGCTATGCTGCAATGTTTAAAACAAACGTGTATTGTTATAATACTGCCATGCTGCAATGTTTATACCATGTATAGGTGTAATACTGCTATGTTGCAATGTTTAACACGTGTATAGGTATACTACTGCTATGCTGCATTGTTTAAAACGTGTATAGGTATACAACTGCTAAGCTGCAATGTTTAAAACAAGTAAAGGTATAATACGGCTATGCTGCAATGTTTAAAACCAACGTGTATAGTTATAATACTGCCATGCTGCAATGCTTAAAACGTGTTAAGGTGTAACACTGCTATGATGCAATGTTTAACACGTGTATAGGTATAATACCGCTATGTTGCAATGTTTAAAACGTGTAAAGGTATAATACTGCTATGCTGCAATGTTTTGATCTGTTTAGTTTGCAACATGATACAACTTGCTTATTTGATACCGACGAGCGATATGGATGTAAAAAAATATTCATGTTCACCGTGATTTACTGTTTTGAAACATTGTCTCCTGGAGTGCACAATGATCAGCTCTGATGCGAGCGATAATTATTATTATGTTTAATTTAAGAGAAGTTTCTGCATATATGTCGTTGATAAAATTAACGTTGCATACCTGTGTCAATTTACCGGCCAGCATTGGTTCACGGAAGTGTATATTTATTGCAACAAAAAATGCATGTAATACTCTCTTCATTATTTGTTAATGCAGCTGATATTTTTTTTCTTCATATTTTTGGCAAACTTTTCACAGTACAATACGTTTTTCAAATGAAATAATAGTTCATGCCTTCACTGTTTTTTCCTCTTTTCTCGCCGAAACGCGAAATGGGTGAACACTTATTAAACATTTTTCGATGCAAGTTTTGCCTGAAAGGGTGAAAGTTCGAGCAGCCCACGCCACCTGACAGCAGAAATGTGTTTAGGAGCTTTAAGAGCAGTTTTATCCAGTCGTTGCTCAAGCGCAGAGCATATGTGAGATGGTCTTGCTGCTTGCCAAGTAGAAGTAAATTTCATGGGTATTAGAGCAGCGCGCAGTAATAAAATGTTCATATTCTAGCTAATGTTACAATATTAAAGCGTATGAGCGGCGTTAGGCCTTGGGTGCCCCCGGTTAAAGCATTCGTCTCACTAACTTGCTGAACTATTCCCGATGTAGTTAATTACGATACCCCCCACTATTACAGTGTTTACCTTATCACAAATAACACACTGCTCAGAAAGGCGATGGTCGACGACAAAACTCGCCTAACTTTCCTTTCAAACACTCACAAACATACCAAAACATTTCCCATTAGATATGACGGATCCTGTACACACTTCGGGCCGGGAATAAGGTTTAAGATCAGTAGCAGCAGTGGAGCAGCTGACTCAGCTGGCGAACCTGCCAATTTGTCACTAAAATCTCATAGCCTCGACTCAATTCACTCACGTTTGCGTTTTTGACCACTCATGCGATGCAGAGATTGATCTGCCTCGGGGTATATCACAATCTTGTCTCAGTCCCACTTACACTGGGCACCAATCACTCACCTCGCGCTCCACACTGGCTGATGCTCTGATGCCAGTATGAAAACCTCTGGCCGTCAACTTGATACAAACGTAACACCTTATCCGACGTTCAATTTCGACCCTATCGTAGACCTTTTCCAAATCTGTGATGGCCCAGAACACATATTTCTTATTCACAAGGCTCTTCTCGCAGACTTGTCTCATTGTTCCTTATTAATCGCACCATCCATATTATTTCTAATACATTTGATTTGTGTTCTCCCGTACAAATAACCAACAACACATCTGAATCTGATTCTTCTTGGAATGCAGCATTTATTTTCACCTACTTTGCCCCTAAACCGCGGAATAATGCAAGCCCTGCGCCACTCTATAGGCACCACGTCACGAACAAAACACATAATAAGTATCCCAACTAACCACTTGACTATCATTACTCCACACCGCTTTAAGTACTCTGTTGCAATGCTGTCCAAACCAATAGCATTTCATGTTTCCATCACCTCTTCCACTCTCTTCACCTCTTCATTGGAGCCATACCAGCAATAATTCTTGATCCAACACCGGCCTTCGTGCATCACCACTTCCATCAACAATGTCAGACACTCTGACATCTTCATCACATGAACAATTCCAACCCTCAGCTTAGATACATACCCCCTCTCTACTCACCGAAAGTCGTTTAAAGCTCTCATCAGCTCTCCCCTCGAGGTTTTCCTCTCTCTTCACCCTCTTCTTCACTTTCCAGAGCATCTCATTTTCCTGAAAATTATTGAACAACAGCCTGCTCATCCTTGTATCAGCATTCCTTTCTAATTTCATCACCGTGCGCATCATCTCTTTTTCAATTTTATCCAGTTGTCACAGGACACCACCAACCTCGCCTGTACTAACTCCTCAAAAGCACATCTCTCCTGCGCCACCGCTATTTTGACCTCATCGTTCCACCACTCGTTCTCCTGCACCTGTGCGTGTAGAAGAATGAAAGTAAAAAAAATCAGAGACATCATTTATAGTCTAATTTGGTTTCCAGTGTACATTTTGCCGTCAATCATAAGAAGAATCGATAGTTTTTAAATGTATAGTATATTTCTGTATTTGAAATCTACTGTATTTCTTCATCTGTCAGGTGTACCCACATAATTTTTTTCGTATGAACTCAATATTCTTCAGTAAAAATGCCTGAGAATATTGGCGGAGTAAAAAACATTATACGGACGTCATCATCAAAAACATATTTGTACATTCGTCAAGACTGATGAAGCGTTTACAAACTTTCAGTGTTGACTCGTCTCTTGAAACTGGTAACAGCTGTCAGAAATTGGCAAGAATCTGTGATAAATAACAGAATGTTCATATCTAAGGTATATTTAATACGTGCAACACAAAAACCGCTTGTATTTATTGCGCTAAGCCACTTCGTTGCTTACAAACAAATTTAGGTATATTTTGACATATCATTTTGTCTCTTTAAGCAGCATCTGAAAAGGCGCTACTCGGAGTTCGCGTTCTCCATTGTGTTTGTTCCATCGATGGCTGGCCGTGTAACGGGTTTCACCCACGTTCCTTCATTTTCCGGTAAGGGCTAATCTGTGTTACCTCTTCCTTCGAGAGCCCATACGAACATGCGTACACCGCGGCCTTGACCGTCGATGGCTTCAGTTCAGCATTTTCAGGGAAATTGCTCTAGCAAACAATTTTTTTTCTCATATCAGAGCGTGAAATAGGATGTTACTCATCATCAAACAGGGTGCAAATGAAATAATGACAAGATTAATCAAGTATTTTTTTTATGTTTCCGTGATTAGTCGACTAAATGTTATTCCCTGCCGCCTTGCGAATCCCGGAGCGACGAGTGCACGTCCTGAAAAGCTATGATGGGCTGGGTGTCGTATCGCGTCCACACCTCCCGGCAACAGAATTCCCTATCAAAGAATCACTGCTTACAAAATATACATCATATTACAAGTTGAATGTTGTATCTAGTTATTATTCAATTACCATCAATCTATTTAAAGGAAGAACAAGTTAATTGTGGGTTTGTAAACGGAAACCTTGCATCGATGGTCTACTCCGATGGTTATTGGGTCGCAGCGTTTTAGCAGTACTTCATTTTGTTCCATCAATGGCCAACTCATTTAAAACAATTCATCGGGACGTAAATTGTCTTCCATCAATGACGAACTTGTGTTCATGTGTTTCACCGGCTTTCCATTGTGTTCCAGCGATATATAGTCGACACTTTTTATAACTGCAACAATACTGCCACATTGAAATAAAGGGTTTCACCGGTAATACGTTTTGTTTCAGCTATTTCCTGCCCGACTTGCAGTGTTTCACCGGTGATCCGTTATGTTTCAGCCATTTCCTGCCCGACTTGACGTGTTTCGCCGGTGATCCGTTATGTTTCAGCAATTTCCTGCCCGACTTGAAGGGTTTCATCGGTGATCCATTATGTTTCAGCAATTTCCTGCCCGACTTGAAGGTTTCATCGGTGATCCGTTATGTTTCAGCCATTTCCTGCCCGACTTGAAGTATTTCACCGGTGATCCGTTATGTTTCAGCTATTACCGGCCCGTTTTAAGGTGTTTTGCAGGTGTTTTATTATGTTTCAGCTATTTCCGGACTTAGGTTAAGTGTTCACCGGCGCCCCATTGTTACAGCATCTGCCTGCCAATGTAACAGCGTTTCGCCGGTCTTCCATTATTTTCCAGAAATAGATAGCTAGTTTTTATGCATTTCAAGAGAGTTTGAATATGTTTCAGCTTGGGTCTTGCAGCTAAGGTGAACTCTAAAAAAATTGTAAGTCAAATATTTGTGACTAACGTGATAGCGTCGGCGCAATCTTATTTCAATCTGAATGAATGCAATATATGATGAATTGCAAAGAAGTTATTGGGAGGTATTTTGAAAACAGCTACGATGCGGGTGTCTGATTGGGGTGGAGATGAGCCGGTGTACAGGTTATTGTCATGAAAGAAAGATTTCCACTCTGGTCGTGTGGCATAGTGGTTATGAATAGTAGTTATATAGACAAATAACGGATTTTGTCCTGTTTACGAGAATATGCACATAACATTTCACCGCCGCAATGCATGCAATCTAGAGTCAGCGACGCGGAAGGGTAGTGCAATGCTGCAACCTTTGACTCACCAGCTAGAGTGGGCGGAGCCTGACGGGCGAAGACAGGCAGTGCGGATGATCTCATTTTAGCAATCGGGCAGATGAATAGCTTATACATGTTCATAGTTAGTAATTAGGTTATATATTTACATAAGGTTATTAGCATTTAAATGCTTGGTCATATTGTATTGCAACTTCGCTGCATGTCATATTGCATGGATGCATTTTCAACGCTGTGTCCTCAGAATGTTTCTTGAAGTAATGACAAACATACTATTATAATCTATTCCTTATTGATAATAACTTAAATTAACTTGTTCTTCTTTTAAAAAGATTGATGGTACTTGAATAATAACTAGATACAACATTCCAACTTGTAATATAAGGTACATTTTGTAAGCAGTGATTCTTTGATAAGGAATTCTGTTGCCGGGAGGTGTGGACGCGATACGTCACCCAGCCCATCATAGCTTTTCAGGACGTGCACTCGTCGGTCCGGGATTCGCAAGGCGGTAGGGAATAACATTTAGTCGACTAATCACGGAAACATGAAAAAAATTACTTGATTAATCTTGTCATTATTTCATTTGCACCCTGTTTGATGATGAGTAACATCCTATTTCACGCTCTGATATGAGAAAAAAAAATTGTTTGCTAGAGCAATTTCCCTGAAAATGATGAACTGAAGCCATCGACGGTCAAGGCCGTGGTGTACGCATGTTCGTATGGGCTCTCGAAGGAAGAGGTAACACAGATTAGCCCTTACCGGAAAATGAAGGAACGTGGGTGAAACCCGTTACACGGTCAGCCATCGATGGAACGAACACAATGGAGAACGCGAACTCCGAGTGGCGCCTTTTCAGATGCTGCTTTAAGAGACAAAATGATACGTCAAAATATACCTAAATTTGTTTGTAAGCAACGAAGTGGCTTAGCGCAATAAACACAAGCGGTTTTTGTGTTGCACGTATTAAATATACTTTATATACGAACATTCTGTTCTTTATCACAGATTCTTGCCAATTTCTGACAGCTGTTACCAGTTTCAAGTGTCGAGTCAACACTGAAAGGTTGCAAACGCTGCATCAGTCTTGACGAATGTACATTATATGTTTTTTGATGATGACGTCCGTATAATGTTTTTTACTCCGCCAATATTCTCAGGTATTTCTACTGAAGAATATTGAGTTCATACGGAAAAAATGATTGTTGGTACACCTGACAGATGAAGAAATAGATTTCAAGTACAGGTATATACTATACATTTTAAAAACTGTCAATTCTTCCTATGTATGACGGCAAAATGTACACTGGAAACCAAATTAGACTATAAATGAAATCTCTGATTTTTTTTTTGTTACTTACATTCTTCTACACGCACAGGTGCAGGAGAACGAGTGGTGGAACGATGAGGTCAAAATAGCGGTGGCGCAGGAGAGATGTGCTTTTGAGGAGTTAGTACAGACGAGGTTGGTGGTGGCCTGTAAAAACTGGTTAAAATCGAAAAAGAGATGATGCGTACGGTGATGAAAGTGGAAAGGAATGCTGATACAAGGATGAGCAGGCTGTGTTCAATAATTTACAGGAGAATGAGATGCTCTTGAAGGTGAAGAAGAGGGTGAGGAGAGAGGAAAACCGCGAGGGAAGAGCTGATGAAAGCTTCAAACGACTTTCGGTGAGTAGAGAGGGGGGATGTATCTAAGCTGAGGGTTGGAGTTGTTCCTGTGATGAAGATGTCAGAGTGTCTGACATTGTTGATGGAAGTGGTGATGCACGAAGGCCGGTGTTGGATCAAGAATTATTGCTGGTATGGCTCCAATGAAGAGGTGAAGAGAGTGGAAGAGGTGATGGAAACATGAAATGCTATTGATTTGGACAGCATTGCAACAGAGTACTTAAAGCGGTGCGGAGTAATGATAGTCAAGTGGTTAGTTGGGATAATTATTATGTGTTTTGTTCGTGGCGTGGTGCCTATAGAGTGGCGCAGGGCTTGCATTATTCCGCGGTTTAGGGGCAAAGTAGGTGAAAATAAATGCTGCATTCCAAGAAGAATCAGATTTACTGTAGATGTGTTGCTGGTGATTTGTACGGGAGAACACAAATCAAATGTATTAGATATAATATGGATGGTGCGATTAACAAGGAACAATGAGACAAGTCTGCGAGAAGAGCCTTGTGAATAAGAAATATGTGTTCTGGGCCATCACAGATTTGGAAAAGGCCTACGATAGGGTCGAAATAGAACGTCGGATAAGGTGTTACGTTTGTATCAAGTTGACGGCCAGAGGTTTTCATACTGGCATCAGAGCATCAGCCAGTGTTGAGCGCGAGGTGCGTGATTGGTCCCCAGTGTAAGTGGGACTGAGACAAGATTGCGATGTACCCCGAGGCGGATCAATCTCTGCATCGATTGAGTGGTCAAAAACGCAAACGCGAGTGAATTGAGTCGAGGCTTTAAGATTTTAGTGACAAATTGGCAGTTTTGTCAGCTGAGTCAGCTGCTCCACTGCTGCTACTGATCTTAAACCTTATTCCCGGCCCGAAGTGTGTACAGGATCCGTCATATCTAATGGGAAATGTTTTGGTATGTTTGTGAGTGTTTGAAAGGAAAGTTAGGCGAGTTTTGTCGTCGACCATCGCCTTTCTGAGCAGTGTGTTATTTGTGATAAGTTAAACACTGGTATAGTTGAGGGTATCGTAATTAACTACATCGGGAATAGTTCAGCAAGTTAGTGAGACGAATGCTTTAACCGGGGGCACCCAAGGCCTAACGCCACTGATACGCATTAATATTGTAACATTAGCTAGAATCTGAACATTTTATTACTGCGCGCTGCTCTAATTCCCATACAATTTACTTCTACTTGGCAAGCAGCATGACCATCTCACATATGCTCTGCGCTCGGGCAACGACTGGATAAAACTGTCCTTAAAGTTCCTAATCGCATTTCTGCTGTCAGGTGGCGTGGGCTGCTCGAACTTTCACACTTCCAGGCAGAACTTGCATCGAAAAATGTTTAATAAGTGTTCACACATTTCGCGTTACGGGGAGAAAAGAGGAATAAACAGTGAAGGCATGAACTATTATTTTATTTGAAAAACGTATTGTACTGTGAAAGGTTTGCCAAAAATATGAAAAAAAAAAAAACGTATTAGCTGCATTAACAAATAATGAAGAGAGTATTTCATGCATTTTTTGATGCAATAAATATACACTTCCGTGAACCAATGCTGGCCGGTAAATTGACACAGGTATGCAACGTTGATTTTATCAACGACATATATTCAGGAACCACTCTTAAATTAAACATAATAATAATTATCGGTCGCATCAAACCCGATCATTGTGCACTCCAGGAGACAATGTTTCAAAACAGTAAATCACGGTGAACATGAATATTTCTTTACATTCATATCGCTCGTCGGTATCAAATGAGCAAGTTGAATCATGTTGCAAACTAGACAGATTAAAACATTGCAGCATAGCAGTATTATACCTTTACACGTGTTAAACATTGCAACATAGCGGTATTATACCTATACACGTGTTAAACATTGCAGCATAGCAGTATTACACCTTAACACGTTTTAAACATTGCAGCATGGCAGTATTATATCACTACACGTTGGTTTTAAACATTGCAGCATAGCCGTATTATACCTTTACTTGTTTTAAACATTGCAGCTTAGCAGTTGTATACATATACACGTTTTAAACATTGCAGCCTAGCGGTAGTATACCTATACACGTGTTAAACTTTGCAACATAGCAATATTACACCTATACACGTTTTGAACATTGCAGCATGGCAGCATAGTAACTATACACGTTTGTTTTAAACATTGCCGCATAGCAGTATTATACCTATACACGTTTTACACATTGCAGCTTAGCAGTAATATACCTATACACGTTATGGGCATTGCAGCATAGCAGTATTATACATATACATGTTTCTAACATTGCAGCAAAACAGTATTATATATATACACGTTTTTAAATATCGAAATATTTGAACTTCCCTCTCCTTTCTATAAGGCGGATTTGTTTATGGTTAAATAAAACGAATATGTTTATGTTGTGTGAAACGAGGCGGACATAATTACTAATGAAATTACAAAATGTAGTTGGTTTGTGATTCTTCTAACCTGAAATAAGTTAAAATTAATATTTTCGTGATTGCTTTGGTGAATAACAGATCTTCTTTAAACTTTGTCTCTGATAATCATTTCACATATTAATATGATTACCTACTTATTGGGTTTTTATTCATGTAGCTGAGGTGTAATTAAAGTGAAATAAAAGATCAGGTATAAATCCAAGAAATAACATTGTAAATTGAAATAAATAAACATTCTATCATGACGAGTATACTTGCTTCATTATTGCATAGTTGTCGACTGATGTCATTCTTAATGCCAGAGCTGAACCAGCACAGATTATTTCAGTTGAATTGTTCAGTCTGCGGACTCACCTTCATAAATAGTCAAGTAGAACTCTCATATGGCATAGAATATGGAAGCTTATGCTCTGTTGGTCTCGCACTAACTCCGTATTTGTAATTTTTCACTCCAAGAAGTCATTTTCAAGTTCTCCATGAATCTAAAAAGTCTAGCCCTCACTCATGATATTTCCCCGGCGGGAAAAAAAAGAGTGTCATGCAATGCCTGGCCTGCGAGTGACTGACTCGACCTCCGTGCCACCAAATTGACTCGACCTCCGTGCCACCAAAGTGACTCGACCTCCGTGCCACTAAGTGACTCGACCTCCTTGCCACCAAAGTGACCCGACCCCAGTTCATGAACAATTATGATGTGACATTTACTGTTAATTGTGATAGAACTGCTCGGGCAGGTCTTCGAGGATGAGTTCCGTACAATTTTTGATCGACGTTACCGCATAATTCACCAATTGGCATTTATTTTTTTTTTTTTTTATTGTCAAACTAGAAATAAAGTTTATGAAGCTGAGTCTCTTACTGTGTTGCTGTAGGTGAACGAAGTAAAGTGACCCAGGAATGATTCCAACGTCTGACGTTGAAATGTCTGCATGGCAACGGTCATAATAAACGAGCACAATATATAAATTTGTCACTTCGATGAGAGGAGCTGAGACATCCTCTCGGAAAAAAACAATCAACTGTTTGTCTATATTGACGATGAATGCAATGAAGGACATTTGTTATAATGTGACTTCTGCTGAGCGTTGTATGAGGCTGTTTGAAGTAGGTATCAATTCAGTATTCAGAATATCGCCACCACCCGTCAAGAGGATGACGTGAAAAG